>PYAF01002465.1:14640-43828 GCA_007407185.1 Glycine tomentella
GAGGAAAATTCCTAGATTATGTCTTTCCTTTCTCTGTGTCCTTATGGAACTTAGATTGACTTATTTTTAATCTTTTATGAGTGATCTTTCAAAATTCTTAAAAATTCTATCTCAGGGTTTTTCTTTACTAAAAATATCAATAGTTCTTTGTTTAAGACCATTCTACGTTGGTATCAAGTTTCTAGGACATTACTAAGTCGATCTGACCTAACCAGAGCTATAAGGGTATGTTAGTCATTTGGACAATTGTTCAGGGCATTTTGGTCTTTTACCCTAGGGACCTAAATGTCATTTGTGAAATTATCCAAGGACATTTTGGGCATTTTCAAGAATATCCAAGGGCATTTATATCATTTATCTAGAAATACGTATTTATAAGAAAATACACAGACATGGAGAAATATGGGGTGTTACAAACCCTAAGATTTAGCCTTCCATTAATTCGAAAATTGCAACAGAAACACGAATTGAATAGCAGCTGAACATTAAACGAAATTAGAAGAGAAACGAAATTTAAATGCAAAAATGAAATTTAACCTAAACGAAAACCAAAATACTGAAAGCAGAAAACGAAATTAAACACTTGAAACAGAAACGAAATAAGCACTAGAATTGACAGAAACGAAAACAAAAACGAAACAGTATTCCGAAACAGAAAATCCAAACGAAAATGAAAACCCTAAGCAGAGTAGCCAACAGAAACGAAAAACCTAAAAACCCTAAAAAACTGAGCATGAATAATAATCTCTTATGCATGGGCACAGTATTCTATAAATACTAGTGTCTGACCTAAAAGAAAATGGGCCTTTCCTAACAATTTTGGCCCAGAAATCACTAAAACAAAATAAAACGAAAATAAAATACTGATGTGGAAAATGATGCTGACGCGGCACTCTAATCTTCAAGTCCATGAATTAATTCCAAGCCCATTTAATTATTAAACTGCCCTGAAAATAAAAATTGGAAAAATTAAACTAAAAAATCCAAATTAGTTAAAATCTGAATTATCGGTCCAATTAAATCCTAATTGAGAAATAGTGCGGAATATAAACAATTAAACACAAATCAGGGATTAAAATAAGTACAGAAAGGTGAGAAAATAAAACTAAATAGTGACTCATCATTCATATTTTCCTCTCCTGGGTGGAAGGAATTGCACTCATGAAAAAAATAAGTGAAACATAGAGTGTCTAATGGAATAAAGGAGATGTCTAGTATCTGGAAGTCTAAAATATAATTCAAAGAACTGTTTGGGACTTCTACATCGTTACAATGAATGCCTAACCTCCTATTTATAGAATTGTAGCTAAGTTTAATTAAGGATACAATCACAAGAAATTACTAACAAATAATCTTTAATTAATTCAAGTAATCATGTTCTTCTTCAGCTAATTTAGCCTTGAAAAATATCTTGCTCTTGATTTTCCTAGCTTTTATCTTCAATTTTTGCAATTTCTCCTTCTAGAACTTTCTGCTGAGTTTAGGCCTCTAGCAAAACTTGTTTTTGCTTTACAACTATCAAAAATTCATTAAAAATAACTAAAACATAAAATTCAACCTAAGGCAAAGTACAAACTAAATTTAAAACTAATTTGATTAAAACAAGGCCTAAAGATAACTAAAATGCCAAATAAACGTCACAAAATGCATATGAAGATCTAGTAAATTTGACGTTTATCAACATTTCAAACTTAGAACCTTGCTTGTCCTCAATCAAGACTAACTAAAACTACTAAAACAGTAAAAACCACTTAAAAAATAAGGACTCTAAAAACAGAATTAAAGTAAGACTCAAAGACAAAAGACAAATTAAAACTAAAGACTAAGGATACACAATGACAAGTTACATACACACTCTTCTTACATTCCTGTTTATTCAACAATTGTTTTGTTCATGTGCTTCAATCAACTAAGTATGGCGCCCACATTCAAATTTTTAGCTCAACCAAATCAAATGCAAGGTTAGAAATATGCAACAAGAATGCCAATCAAATTTAATGGCATAGCAACTTGTCCTCACAATAAGTGTTTCACCCTTAACCTTTTGATTAAGCTTTGGATAAGTGTTTCACTAAATTCACAACTTAAGACACCACAGTTCAACTTTGACTTTCAGCTCAAGTTAATCAACACATCAACTGCATGCAAAGATCACTAAGAACTTTCTTGGCTTGTAATGTGGCTTGGCTAACAAGGAAAAATAGTTTTTGTATATATTCAAAAGTAAATCAAAGGAAGGAAAACATTTAGTCTATTCATTGGCTATTCATTGGATTTTTATTCACTTGCTATCAATCCTTGGTACCCCAGATTTTCAATTTCATACATACTTTGCTTTGTCCTCAATTTTTTTGATTTTTTCTTTACTTTGTTTCTCTCTTGTTTTTATTTATTTATTTATTTATTTTGTTTTTCAAATTTTTCCTTTTTCAATAATTTAGAAGAGAAAATGAGGATAATACTTTCAATCTTTGTTCACGTGATAGCCTATTGGTACCCTTTATTTTGTTCCCTTTGAGTGGTGCATTGCCACTCCAAACTTAAAACTTTACCCAATTCCTAGACCTATGCTCTCCTATCCTTTAAGTTAAGGGTAGTAGCGGATATATAAACATATAAATTTCAAGGTTAGAGAATTAGAAAAGAATACATCAATTAAGCTCAAAGTAAGGTGCAATGGATAAACAATATAGGGTAGCATTTTTGGCACTTGGCTAAACATGCAAACATGGCCTTGATAATTTCAATGCATACAATTGCAATCAATCTACAAGAGATTCAGTCAAAGTCTATTGTGAGTGAAATAAGAGTGTCTCTCAATATATATTTGTATCATTATAAGGATCACTCATTCACCGGGCTAGGTCTACAAGTTGCTTTATTTGCTTTCAATTTTTCATGCCAAACTCATTACACATCTCAATCAAGCAAAATCAATGGTTTTCACTTTTAGCATTTTAGTTCAACCACACAAAGAATGATTTAAGCACAAAAATTTATTTTATTTTATGGTGGGTGTAACATCTTGAAATTTCAATAACTGCAAATGTATGGTCAAAATGTTTCTTGTACAACTATTTGATATGAGTGTTAAGTTATGTGAAACTTGATTGATCTATATTTAAGTTATTTGAGCGAAATATTAATTAGAGATATTACAAAAAAATGTTTGAAGAAAAATGACCATATTACCCTTCCCTTAAACCAGAAATTACAAAAATGCCCCTAAATATTTTGGTTAGATATTTTAAGGTACAAATTACATGAATACCCTTGGATATTTTGGAAATTACCAAAATGCCCTTGAGTCAAAATTACACAAATACCCTTAGATATTTTGTTGAGATATTTTAGAATGAAAATTACAATTATACCCCTAAGGTAAATGACAAATTACCATAGTACCCTTGAAGCTAGAATTACCAAGGCACCTTTAAATATTTTGGTGAAAGCTTGATGAAATTACAGAGTACCCTTGGATGGAAAATTACCAAAATACTATGACAAGAAGCCTCAGAATAGGATTTCTATGAATTTCATACGGTAATAACTTTGAAATTTTATTTAGGAGAATTCAAGCATAAGAAAAATATGGAAAAATGATAAATAGAATCTGTGAAATTCTCTCTTAATTGTAGGATGAATAGACTTATTCAATAAGATGGTTTAGTAATTTTGATAGTTAGAAGCAGAACAGACCAATCAAAATTAAGATAAGAGCAGTCTTGTATGTAAGGTCTGTGTAGCACTATGTATAGACTACTTGTGAGCAATTTATATTGTAATTGAAGTCAGTTTCTGGAAAACTCTAGAGTTCTATTATTTAATATTATCCTTTAGGTAAAAGAGTTCAAATTGAACTTTACTTCCTCTTAAGGAATGCCATGTGTGAAGTCATGTTGGAATTGAATTCTTCTTCTTCATGAAAGGTGACATATGGACACAAGGAGAACCACACAATTTTCTTCTCTTTAAGGAAAATAAAACATGATATAGAAAGAGGAAAGGAAGATAAAAATCTTCCCCTTGGCTAAAGAGAATACACGTGAAGAAGAGAAGAAAAATGACTAAGAAGTCATCATGCTTTACAAAATATTTACACAAGATAACATGAAAGGAAGAAAATCTTCTCTTCCTTCCTTTTAGGCCACATGAAAATGGAGAAAGAAGGAGAAGCTTCATGACTTAGACAAGTGGAGGGACACTTGTAAAGAAGGCATCACGACTTAGACAAGTGGAGGGACACCTGTAAAGAAGGCATCATGACTTAGGAGATTTTTGCATAAAGTAAAAGATATTTAAAAGATTAATTATGAGTTTAGTTAGGATGGAATGGAATAAGAAGAAACTAAGTTATGATGGAACCAAATGAGAGTAACTAGCTAGAAAGGGTAGAAAGGTCCTTGAATATTTTATTATTTTTCAAACTCTATATAAAGGGAGGAAGGCCTTAAGTGGAAGTCACATTCAAGACTCCATTCTTCCACCTATTCCACGTGAAACCTCTCCTTCATTTCACTTTCATCCTTTCCTTTTCAAAAGCATAAAGAGACTTCATTCCCCCTTGAAGAATCACGTGTAAAGCTAGCACCTTTAGGAAGAGAAAGACAAGCTTATTAAGAGGTTATAAGGTATGTATAGGGAAGCTTTATGATAAAGATAGTTTAAGTGTTGTTTATGATAAAGATAGTTTAAGTGTTGCTTGTGTTTGAATAAATGCTTGAAGTTCTGTGTAGTATGACTTGTATCTGAGAAATTGTTGGACTCGAGTTATAGTTATATGATTGAGTGCTTGAATGAAGTTTCATGTGTTGTTGAGTGTTTCTATATATGGGTGATATGTTGTGTACTTGAATAACAAGCTGAGTTCTATACTTGATTTATGTTGAATTTCTGAATAAAATATGAGATAATGATTGAAAACTGATGTTGAAAATAAAATGAATGAGTTAGGTATAAGTCTCATGTGTCTCATAAGAATTGCCTCAGAGTGGAGGTGTACCTCAGAGCGGAGGTGTGTCATACAAGAACTGAGTCCGTGCGTTCAGACAAGAGAAGTCTGAGCTGGGGGTGACTCTTGCGGTGAGGAATCACGCCACCCATGATGATCACATGAAGTGTGGGTGAGAACCTGTGCAACACCGGGAGACCCTGACTGTAACACCCCGTAGGCCTACGACGTGTTATCATTAATAACATCAGTTTAGCGCTTAAAACATGATTTTAAACATCAGCGGAAGCACAAAATCGCTTTTCTTGATTCATTATGTATGGAATAAAACATATAACAAACAACATACATGCAAGATACATTTTTTCACACCCCTGCTGATCCAGTTTCTCATAACATATTCCATAAAGACAGATAACTAAAAGACTTAGGCAGATTATCAAATATACAACATTTATACTCAGGAGGAAAGTCTCATATACATAACATAAATGGTTCTGTACATATACATATACATCAGTGTCTTCACCACACCGTGGTGATACAAAAGAATAACTGCCCTCACCAAGGGGATACAGAACTATACATATCTCAGGTGTACACACACCAGCCCTTATCAAGGGTACTAAACGTAAACAGTACAAAATGAGCCTTCAAGCTCCATCTGCTGCTATCAGCCAAGTAGAAGTATCTCTACTCGGGCCTTCTGCCCTGAGACTGCTCTCTTCGTCCAGAAGAGTCACTTGAAATCATAAACCCCCACACGGGGTGAGATATACATCTCAGTAAGCTCAGGGTCCATGGAGGAATCTCCTCCACCCTGGCCCACTTCCATAACACATGCATCAGGTATCACAAGCAAATGGCCCACTGGCCTGGCCCTCTGGCCCTCATAACAATATAAGCACATCATACAAACATGGCGGAGCTGCCTTAATGCCTGGCGGAGCTACCTCAACGCCTGTATCAGTGGGAGTCCGGAACTCACACCTGTGCCATCCCATTGGGTGTTAGCCCTTCGCATGGATGCACATATATGGTACCTCCGAGAATAGAAGGAGCTACCTCAACTTCTATCCCCCTGGCCTGTGGGAATCAATTCCCTGGGAGCTACCTCAACCATGAGCCAGCCATGCTAGGAGGAAATCACCATCTCCTAGGGAGGTCCATATCTATCTATTGGCCAAGAGATCTATCACAGTCATATCACATCACAAATCAAGCACAGATGCATACATATATCATTATGAGGATGCAACTACCAATGCATGCATCATGAAATGACCACCACTCCCCCGGAGTGTGGTGTGGCACACAAAATGGGAATTCATCCCCAGGGACACTAAACTTACCTGGCAAGGTCTCAATCTGCGGTATTGTCCCTGCTCTGTGGCTCCCGCCACCAATAGTCTCAAAATCAAGCCCTAATCAAGGCATATGCAGTCTCATATCAAAATCAAGCCAAAAGGCATTCAATCACAGATTATAACATATCAGAATTCCCATAACCTAGGGTTCAATCAAGTCAAGCCATCACTAGGCTTCTCTCACAGACCATACAAGGTCCACTAAGGCTGAAAACCAGCATCTGAGTCATCCCAGACTCAATGCAAAACACATATCTGAGCATAAGCGTTCCTCAGCCTTATAACTCAATATATCTCTGGAATGGTCTAATCCTCAACATAGGCACCGTTCAACTAGCCTCTCAGGCTCATACCATCATAATCAAGGCTCTAGCATATCAGAGAACCATCAACAAATGATTCTACACAAGTCACACAAGCAACCACAGAGCCAAGATTCAAAGTTATCCAAATCAAAAAATGAAAGCTAATCCTTCATCACTACAATACCCTGAGCAAGTTTCTCTACATGACCCTGGGCTAATTCTAGCCCCAACTCAAGTGGGTCACTATTCATGGAAACCCCTAGAATCGAAATTAAACGGAGAAACTTGAGTCCTTTACCTCAGTGGCGACCAGAAAGACTTCAGGACAACTTCCTCAAGCTCTGTTGTCCTTTCCAAGCCGTGGTTTCTCGCCACTCTCAAGTTCTCTGAGCTTTTCCTTGGGAATCCAATTCTTACTCACAAGGGGTTTTCAAGAGAGCAATTGAAGGATTGAAGCTTTCAAAGGTTTCTCTCAAGATTAAAGATCATCGGGAGGTGTTTTCGCCAAGCCAAAAGGTCCTAGAAAGCTTAAGATACTCTTTAATGGAGGCTGGGGTCGTGGGGAAGAAGAAGAGGCTGTTTCTCTCTTCAATTTCGCGTTTTCCCCCTTTTATACTAAACCTGCCCGCGCTGCGGTGTGATCCGTGCCATAATGGCAATGCTCTGGCGATATCAGCGCCAACTCCCGCGCCTCCAGCGCCAACTTCCCGAATCTGTGGCGCTATCCGCACCAACCTTGGCGCTGACCGCGTGGAAAACCAAAGAAAATTGGGTTTCCAGGGCACTTCTGGCACGACCCGCACGACCCTTGGGGCTATCAGCGTCAACCTTTCGGCCCAAAGACGCTACTCGCGCCATAACCAAGCCATTAGCATGATCTGGCCGAATGTGTGGCGCTACCTGCGCCATCCTAGCGCCCCTGGCGCCACAGCTAGTGAATCTGGCGCTATTAGCGCCAACCCTGGAGCGACCCGTGCCACACCAAAAACCAGGTTTTCTGTTGAAGAAACGGGGCGCCATGAATGAGGGTCCTTACACTGACTGGTCGGATCAGTTCTAGACCACTGGGATAGGGCTATCTTGGTAGTTGGTACCAAATAATAAGAGTTCAAGAAAATCATGCATCATGATAAGAGTCTAAGAGAATCATACATTATATAGAAATTTTGAGGATGTTGTTATGAATATCTGCATATTGAATATAACCTGTTGCTTACATTATGTTTATCATAAACTTACCCTATATTTTGTGTCTGTGGTTGACACCTGCGATGACCTCAATTTTATTTGCGCGAGTAGATGAACAGTAAAGAAGGATTGGCAAGCTGAAAAAGGACTTTGCTGAAGATGTTTAGTTGAAGATGTTCTGCCATGATAAAATGTTTTAGTTATTTGTACTATGTAATAGAATTGATATCAATTTGTATCTTATTTTACAGTATATCCGAGTTATAAATGTTAACCAGAAATGGAAATCTTTTTGAATATCAGTTAATAGTAACTTTGGTTCAATATTTTAAAGCAAATTGACAAAGAATTTTCATTAAAAATCAATAATAATAAGATGGTAAGTTGAGGCATTACAGTGGGTTTGTAAGAAAATGGTGATTCTTCTTAATCACTTGTCTTTCCTTATCTTCCTAATAATAAACATATTCCTAAACTACCACACATATACTAAACAACTTAACTACTAAAGCAAAATTTATAAAAAAAGTAAAAGAGAGGGGTAGAGAAGGCTTCACTTAGGACTAAAGAGCCTTCAACATCTCCTCTTAATTATAGCCTCGCCATCTCCTTAGACAGTGAGTATGTGGTCCTCCAAACGAGCTGGCCATTAATAAGGCTGCACATGATGAGCAAAATTCAAAATTGCAAGTTAGTGTTATGCCATTGAGGAATAATTTTCTTTAAAAACATTTTTATTTTATTTTTTTTACTCCAAATTAAAATTAAGACCTATACTAAGAATTAAAACTATCCTAAGAATTTGTTCTAAAAAAGTAACAAATAGTTTGCGTAATGACGACACATATTCACCATGCATTAGAGGAATTATCTCATAAGTCATTCTTGGTTTCCTTGGTTTGTGCAACAGGGCAAGGATTTTGATAAGTGCCACATTTAAGTTAATTTCATGTTTAAAATATTGGCACTTATCTTTTGATTTCTTTCATTTTGCTGGTAAAATTTCCTAAACCTAGTTAATAAGTACCTTATACTCATGTTTAAAGTATTTCAGAAGATTAATTTAATCGTGCTTTGTATTTGAATAGATTTCGTGGAATTCTAAGGCTTTCGGAAAATCAAAGCAAGCAAGGAAGGTGCACATATCAAACATGGGAAGTTCCAATAGCATTCCTGGCCCAAGAAGTCACAAAAGCCCAAAGAAACCTTCATGGTTAAGTCTCCAATTGCCCAGGCCAGCCTCCCTAGTGCATTTTGGTCGCCGAGGCCACTCCAAGTTCCAAGAAGATCAGGTTAACTCGCCCAGGCGACCAGATTATGAAGGAAATAGGTGCTTGGGCGAGTGGAGCAAGCTGGTGAAGTATTAGTATAAATAGCCCACGGATTTGTGAAGTTTGGCACCAATTTTTGGGAGTTCTTCCTCCCTTTTCTTCCTTAGCTTTGTTCTTAGATATTAGGTGCTTAAATATTAGGTTTAAGTAGGTTAAGAAAGTGAGAGAAGCAAGGTTTAGCGTGGAAGCTCTGCCGGAGAGAAGCAAGGATGGGAACGTTCAGCAGCTTCTTCCGAGAGGAGGTTCTCTCCATGTTGGGCTAGCTTCTTAGAGGTTGGATGTAATCTTCTTAATCCTATACTTCTTTTAATATTCATGCATGAGTCGTTCTATTTCTTATTGGTAGTTTCGTTCTGCGCTTAAGGCTTGATCCTACTTGATCACTAGTATCACGAGCTTAAATCCGAAGTGAGACTGGAAAGTAATCTTCGGGTTTAAACTGAATGAAATTACTCGTTACGTTACATTGCTAGGAATAGCGCATAATGTTTCGATTGCATAAAAGCACGCGATTATAGTTCTTAACGCTGGGGTAATTTACTTAAATATGCGAGGGATCGATATTCGGTAAAATATCCTTAGAACTTGGATGTGAGGGATCGATTTAAGGTAACCTAGTGTGCATCAATAAGAATAGACGGTGATTTATGCATGGTAAATATTAATGGAATATAGGATGTTAAGAATGATGAAATCCAATCCCGCTTTCTCATAAATATATTTTCATTTTCGTTAAGTTTAGTTAATTTACTTTACCTGCATTAACAAATGAAATATCATTCCACCTACTTGTACATATCTATTCAATTGTTTAATTTTAGTTGGATTAACCGAGTAAGCTCAAGTCCCTGTGGAGACTATCTTTATAAATTTGAAACTTACAACGATAGAACGGTACGCTTGCCGTGTGAAAAATACATAACAAAGTTTCTGGCACCATTGCCGGGGACTTGAGTCACTCGCTCAGTTCTTTCAAATTTAATTTCTCAGTTGAATGAGACTTTTCTTTGTTTTTGTTATTTTTAAGTTTGTATAAATTATCTTGTGTTTTATTTTCTTTTCCTAACCTCGGTACTTACAAATTATTGCAAAGTTTGTCTTTTCCTTTTTAAGGTAAATTTCTTGCAGCTACATCGATATTAATTTAGAAATTACCAAGACCATAAAGGAAAAAGAAACAAAACAACCAAAGAGTTACCGAGTAAATCTTATATTTTGATTCTCCGTCACTAGTAAAGCCACCTCTAAATATGGCTGATAGAGGGGGAGAAGAAAATAGACCACCAAGGAGGACTCTGGGTGATTATGCGTATCAACAAGGACCAAAGCATTACAACAGCATAGTCATTCCTCCTTTCACTAAAAAAATTGTGGAATTGAAGCCCGCATTGCTCACTCTAATTGGATCACATCCTTTTGCTGGACTAGATCATGAAGATCCATACACTCATTTGTCCACCTTCATGGAGCTGTGCAGTACCATGGGAGCCTTTGATGTTGAAGCTATCTATCTCAAAGCTTTTCCGTTCTCCTTGACAGGTAAGGCAAAGGTATGACTTCAATCCCAACCTAATAAAAGTCTTAGCACTTGGGAAGAAGTGGAGGAGAAATTTATTGCCAGATTCTTTCCTCCATCTAGATTCATAAATGCAAAGTCAGCAATTGCTACTTTTTCCCAAGGGTATAATGAACCTCTCTGTGAAACATGGGAGAGATTCAAATCTTTACTGTGTAGGTGTCCAAACCATAACTTTGATGATATTGCACAGTTACATATTTTCTACAGTGGTTTGAGACCTCAAACCAAGATGATTCTTGATGCCTCGGTTGGAGGTACGATGATGTCAAAGAGCCCGGAGGAAGCAATTGTAATCATTGACTCCATAGCAGCCAGTGATTACCAATCTCATCATGATAGATCTCCGATTCAAAGGAAAGGTATAATGGAGCTGGATACTCAAAATGCAATTCCAGCTCAGAATAAGCTCTTGACTCAACAAATAGAGGCCTTGACCAAACGAATAGGCCAACTTCCTCAACTAAATGGTGATAGCCAACAACAAGAAGAAGAGGCTTATTATATGCAGAATCAGACCAGACCTCAACAAAACTTCCAAGGAAATTACCAAAGTTACAGAGATGGTCCAAGTTCTTATGGTCTATGGGAACAGCAAAATGATAATGCATATTATGGTCCCACTAACTCTTCTTTTGCATGTCCCTCTAACAACTCTTATGTAGGTCCTTCAAATATGTGTCCACCACAACAACAAGAAGAAGCTTAGCCTGATAGAATATCAAAAATGGAAGATACTCTAACTCAATTTATGCAGATGTCCATTTCAAATGAAAAGAACACTGAGGCTTCCATCAGAAATCTCGAGGTTCAGGTTGGACAACTTGCAAAGCAAGTGTCTGAGCACAGAAGTGGACCCTCTTCAGCAAACACATATGATAATCCAAGAGAACCAAGAGGATGTTTTAGAGTGGATACCTTGAATGGAGGACACATTTACTCCAAGAAGTTGGCTCAAGGAAAAGATTATACATTAGCCGAAGCATTGGAGGAGATGAGTGAATCTGAAGAAGAAGATAGTTTAGATCATCTCTCGCAAATAGATGCTTTCAAAGAAAATCCTTGCCAACAATCATTTTTTGAGGAATTGCCAGAGGAAGACACAAATCAAGAATCACAGAAAAAGGTAAATGCAGTACCTCCACATGCTAAAAATGTTTTCCTTGCAGAAAATTCAAAGAAATCAGTTATTAATAAATCGATGCTCTCTGAAAAAGAAAAGAAACTGGTAAAAATATTGGAGGAAAATACAAAAGTCGATGGCTCATCCCTATTTTCCAATTGCTGGGAGCCAAAACCATAACAAAGGCGTCCAACTAATACGATGTTAAAGAAGCGCTCCTGGGAGGCAACCCAATGTTTTTTAAATTCTGTCTTTATTTATTTATTTATTTATTTTATTTTATGTCTTATGTTATATATCTTATCTTTTTGATAGTATCATCTATTTTGCTAGAATCGGATACAGGTCCATTTTGTTAGGTAAAGTAGATGAAGATGAAGAACGTGGCAGATACTGTTGATTATCTGGATAAAGGACATTGAGCTCCTCAGCCACGACCTTCAAAATCAGTGACTTTGTTTTATATTTCTTTACTGCTTTGTAGTCTAAGATTTAGTATTTTGTTTCTTTATCATGTTTTATGTTTGCTTGCATTTTTTATTCTTTTTGTTTGCTTAACATGCCTGTATAAATCTTTTTTGGGCTTAACTGATATGTCATGTTTTGAAAAGAATCAACAAATAAACATTTTTTTTAAAACTTGTTTTCAAACTTGGATCAGAACACCACAAAGTGATTTTTGGAAACTTTGAGAATGAAAAGCAAAGGAATGGTTTTTTCAAAATACCAAATGAAGGCAAGACTGTTTACATGGAATTGATAAAGAACATCTTTTCGAAACATTGATTTGATTTGAAACATGAAAACAGACCTTGAGCCCAAGTGAGTGTGTGCATCCACATAAATTATATTGAGAGACCTCACTGATATGATTTATAGTAATTTTGCATGAATTTCTAATTGTCATAAGCATATGAGTCATGGATATGATTTAGGCCATCTTTCTTTTTAAATATATTATTAAGCCACTGGCTAAAAAGCTATCCTAAATATATCAAATGATTTATCCTTTGAAAACCCCTTCTGAGCCTAAACAGTTAAAATTTGATTAAAACCCTAAACCTAGGATAGGAATTCCATACCCTACCTAAGGTTAGGAGAGCAAAAAGGGAATGCTTTGTGATGGAAAATTTCTTTTGGATAGTTTATGTTATAAAAAGGATTTTAGCAGTGGTTATATGCTATTCATGTGAAAAAGAAAGAGAAAAAGAAAGAAAAGAAATAAAAGAAAAAGAAAAGAAAAGAAAAAGAAAAAGGAAATAAAATTCCTTGTGATAAAAAGTTGGGTGAAAAATAAAATGATAAATATAACGATCTTGGAAAAAGAGAAAAAGGAATAGGAGGTGACAATCTAAATGCTTCTATCTTTATTTGCTCTCCTAGTCCCAAGGTCATTTGAATATCTAGAAAAACCAAGATTTCTTTCTAGCCTAGCCCAGCCATGAAAAGACCTAATGATCCATGATGAGTATGTACTTTGATTTGATGGGAAATGAACTGCAAAATTTGTCTATGATATATCAGTGATGGAATTGAGAATAAACACTTACCTGGGAGAACTAAACACTTTTGAGATGTTTTCCTCTGTTTGAATAATCACATGTTTCCTTTGATGTTCTTTAGAAATGAAATGTGAATTGATCTTAATCTCATTTGATTTTTGTGAACTCTATCTTTTGTTTCAATTCTCGAGGTTGAAAATTTTCGAATATATGTTCTGATCATTCTGGAAAGTTGATTCTTTACAAAGCATGATAATCTTTTGTACTCCTAATTACAGTGTTAGTTACCTTGCTTGAGGACAAGCAATAGGTTGGGGGGAGTTGATAAGTGCCACATTTCAGTTAATTTCATGTTTAAAATATTGGCACTTATCTTTTGATTTCTTTCATTTTGCTGGTAAAATTCCCTAAACCTAGTTAATAAGCACCTTATACTCATGTTTAAAGTATTTCGGAAGATTAATTCAATCGTGCTTTGTATTTGAATAGATTTCATGGAATTCTAAGGCTTCCGGAAAATCAAAGCAAGCAAGGAAGGTGCACATATCAAACATGGGAAGTTCCAATAGCATTCCTGGCCCAAGAAGTCACAAAAGCCCAAAGAAACCTTCATGGTTAAGTCTCTAGTCGCCCAGGCCAGCCTCCCTAGTGCATTTTGGTCGCCTAGGCCACTCCAAGTTCCAAGAAGATTAGGTTAACTCGCCCAGGCGACCAGATTATGAAGGAAATAGGCGCCTGGGCGAGTGGAGCAAGCTGGTGAAGGATTAGTATAAATAGCCCACAGATTTGTGAAGTTTGGCACCAATTTTTGGGAGTTTTTCCTCCTTTTTCTTCCTTAGCTTTGTTTTTAGATATTAGGTGCTTAAATATTAGGTTTAAGTAGGTTAAGAAAGTGAGAGAAGCGAGGTTTAGCGTGGAAGCTCTGCCGGAGAGAAGCGAGGATGGGAACGTTCAGCAGCTTCTTCCGAGAGGAGGTTCTCTCTATGTTGGGCTAGCTTCTTAGAGGTTGGATGTAATCCTCTTAACCCTATACTTCTTTTAATATTCATGCATGAGTCGTTCTGCGCTTAAGGCTTGATCCTACTTGATCACTAGTATCACGAGCTTAAATCCGAAGTGAGATTGGAAAGTAATCTTGGGGTTTGAACTGAATGAAATTACTCATTACGTTACGCTGCTAGGAATAGGGCATAATGTTTTGATTGCATAAAAACACGTGATTATAGTTCTTAACGCTGGGGTAATTTACTTAAATATGCAAGGGATCGATATTCGGTAAAATATCCTTAGAACTTGGATGCGAGGGATCGATTCAAGGTAACCTAGTGTGCATCAATAAGAATAGACGGTGATTTATGCATGGTAAATATTAATGGAATATAGGATGTTAAGAATGATGAAATCCAATCCTGCTTTCTCATAAATATATTTTCATTTTCGTCAAGTTTAGTTAATTTACTTTTACTTGCATTAACAAATGAAATATCATTCCACCTACTTGTACATATCTATTCAACTGTTTAATTTTAGTTGGATTAACTGAGTAAGATCAAGTCTCTGTGGAGACAATCTTTATAAATTTGAAACTTGCAACGATAGAACGGTACGCTTGCCGTGGTGAAAATCCCTAACAGATTTCATTTGGAGAATATCCAAAAGTTGCATTCAACTCAATCAAACCTTTGGTACTAAAGTTTGAATAGATGAAAAACATTTTTCTACATGCATTTGAGTTTCATACAGTCATATGCAACACAACCATCACTTGCATAGATTGGTTGACGATAAAAAAATTGTTAAAACTTTGAAACCTCCGTTGGTGTCAAAATTTTTTTTCCTTAAGGCATCAAGCAGCATGTCTTCACTTATTGTGATGAATTTTGGATCAGTGGAATCATGTCACCATTGCAATACACAAGAGTGGATACTCTTTGCAAGTTTAAAGCAATAGGATGAATATCAGACGAAGGTGTTGAGTAGCATCTAACCCCCTACTGCTATATATATTAGATGATCTACTATTTTCACCTGACCCATACCAATGATTGAGATTGCACCGACAATATAGATGGTTTAGATTGGGTCTTAATTAATTATGTTTGGTTTGCATTTTGTGCAGTCACATTGTCTCAAAACAAGAAATGTGAGGTCAATTCATATGGGGAAAATAAATGTGGGGTCAAATCACCTCGAAGAAATTAATGTTCAGCCAATTTGTATCAGAAAAATGCAGTGCTCAGTCAATTAAAGCATTGTTCAGTGTTCATTCAATTAACAAGGGCAAGATGACAATCAACATAATAGGACATAATTAATAAGGGCAATTAACAAGGGAAAGAAATTAATGTCATCTATGTCCACGAATTACACATCTAGGAGGTTGACTATTTCTTGTCAGCTGTCGACATACTCGTCCATGTTCTTATGGTTCAAGTTGTTCATCAAGAACAACATGTTGTTCTTGTAAAATATAGGAACACTTCACACTTAACCAAGAGGTGAGGTGAATTTGTTAGGCTTGGTAAATTAAAAATTTCTTTAGACAAAATCAGAGTTTCCCTTAGGCACTTTATCATTTTTGAAACCAAGAAACTTTATTCAATTAAATGCTTAGCCCAAGGTATCCAATAGCTCAAAGTAATTGATAAACAAACCCAAACAAACAAGATAAACAGAATATGATCAAAACAGAAATAAAAATCAATACACAAAAGATTTATACTGGTTCACTTCAAACACTATGAAGCTACATCCAGTTTTCTTCCACTCAACACTAGAATGGAGTTCAACTATTGCAATTTTATGTTCTTACAAGTAATTACAAAGTCTCCCTTTATCAACTCTAGATAAAGTACAGAAATCTAAAACACTATTAGATTCTTAGAGACAAACCCACTAAGAACACTACTCAGTACAAACCCTAGAGAAACACTATCTCTAGTTTACAAGCAAGAAACCCAATTACAATAGAACAAAACACAAAGAATTACCTCCAAAATCAAAACGAAAATTACAGAAAGATTAAGGAGAGAAACAACTTGATGATCCAATGATTAACAATGCATATGATGGATTAACATAGGTTGAATTAGCAAGTTAAATCAGCTTCCCTTAATCTTGAATGAAATCTTGCTCAAGATTGACTCACAAACTCATGATCAATGTAGAAACAGAGCAAGCATGAAAAAACACTTTGAAAACACTTAGAAAGGCTATTAGAACTATTTTTGCTCAATGGGTATCAATATTCAACATTTTTAAAATCGAGCAAAGTGGTTTCTTATTTATAACAGAAAAACGTAATAGATATAATCGATTAATCGCACCTAATAATCGATTGTTTTGCTTATGTAATCGATTAATCCAAGAATGTAATCGATTAAAATGTTCATAAGCTTTTCTGGAATTTCTATAATGGAACAAATAATCGATTATTCCGTCTTGTAATCGATTAAGACAGAAGATCCATGTTTTTCAAAATACACAATGTAATCAATTACTAATCGAGGTAATCGATTAAAGCAGGGGTCATAGCCTTTCTAATTACACGGTGTAATTGATTACTAATCGAGGTAATCGATTATCTAGTACCAAACTTAGAATTTAAACACAACATGTAATCGGTTACTATCTATGGTAATCGATTAAAGCAGGGAGTGGCTATTTTCATATAAGCCTATGTAATCGATTACAATATACTGATAGTCGATTATGCCAGCAGTTCGTAAAATACACATTTAAGCATGTAATCGATTACTACCCATAGGTAATCGATTAAAATGTTCATGAAAGCTTTTCCAGAACAAGTGAAGAACAAAATAATCGATTAATAAGATATTGTAATCGATTAAAACAGCAAGAAAACCTTTTTTTCCAAAAACCTTTGAAACAAGTTTGAAACTCAGCCATTTTATGAAAGCCTTGTGATTTTTATTAAACCATTTTAAGTTATTTATGATTTAGAATGAATGCAATGCTTTAGGATCATTAGAATTGCTTTTCTCTTACATTTTATCCTAATTAATATCCAAGTTGTCCTTTGCATGTTTGAACGCTCAAAACTTGAGACTTGAATCAATCTTTGCTTATGCTTCAAGTAGCTCCCCCTGAATTCAACAATCTCCCCCTTTTTGGCTTTAAACATGCCAAATCTTTAATTGATTAGCAGTGAGTCTTGAGATTAATTTGAGGGACCAACTTAGCACTTATTTGAACTTTTTAAACCTGAAAAAAAATTCCATACCTTTGCAAGAACAAGTGTTAAAAGTATCTGAGATTAACTTAGCATTCATTCACATGATTTATTGACTTAATGCAATCATTTTTAACAGTTATCTCCCCCTCAATTTCACAAGCCATTCAGATCAATTTTTAGCAAAAAATGTGCATGAAAAACAGGGGCAAACAGAGGTGTATGCAGAGCATTACTCAAATCAATTTTCTCCCCCTATTTGGCTTGTTAAAGTCAAAAAAAAGGCAAAGCACAGCGGATATAAGTAACTAGAAACATAACATTTCATCAATATCAGGGACATGATTATAGAATAGAACTAAAAAACATATAAAAAACAGAGTTCATAAACCAAATAAAACTAAGACTTAAAATTCTTCAGATTCATCCATTCTAAGAGTGGCTTCTATATTATCTAGTCTATCATTGATGTCCCTAAAAGAGCTTTGAGTTTCAACCCTGAATTCATGATGCATGCTGAGCAGCCCATCCATCTTTGCCAGCATGAGAGACTCAAATTGAGTATAGAGGGGTTGATCAGGTTCCCTTGAGTCTGCAGAAATGTCCTCTTGATCACCAGCATCAGCAAGATCAGGTTGTGGCATTTGAGGAGGCACTTGCTGTTGTTGTTGTAACACCTTGAAATTTTGATAAATTGAAAATAGATGTTTGATGTGATTGAAATGTCCTCTTGATCACCAGCATCAGCAAGATCAGGTTGTGGCATTTTAGGAGGCACTTGCTATTGTTGCTGTGACACCTTGAAATTTTGATAAATTGAAAATAGATGTTTGATGTGATTGTTGTGTAATTTGATTGTTTGGTGAGTTTGTATTATTTGAATGATAATTGTGTAAATTATCATTGTGCTATTTCTTGGTGTAGATGTCAAGTTATATGAAGTTTGTTTCAGTTGCGTTGAATTGTGTGATTCTGAATTTGACCCGAAAACCTGTTTTAGTAAAATCATCATTGTAGATTGGTTAGCAGTTGGATCGCCTGAAAATTTAAAAGCTAGCTTCCTAACCCATATATCTAACTTTTGACCGTTGGGATTGTTAATCTAGTGTCTGTAACGTGACAAATTAATTTTTCACTGAAGCAGAAAATTCTAGAATTTGGGCAACTCGCCCAGGCGAGTTTTACAGGCAATTTTTGGTCACTTGGGCGAGTGGAGGCGGTGCTGAATACATTTTTAACTTCCAAGTCACGAAAATTGAGGATTTTTCCTCCAACAAGCCTTCCCTAACCTCCCTCCACCCTCCTCCACTACCCACAACCACCGTAGACAACCACGGGCCGCCGTTGCTTGCCACGAGACCTCGGCACGGAGAAGAACCTTTTAATCAGAGCGAAATCTTCAAAACTCTTCTCAACGTTTCGGTAGAGAACGAAGCTCCCAATCCTCCTTTCCTGGTTTCCTTGAGGTAATCTTAGTGTCCTTTGTCTTCTAGCTAGTTTAAGTCTCTCTTGATGTCTCTTGTGAGTCGGGTAACGTTATTGGCTGTTTCTATACTTCCTTTGAAAACCCTTTGAAAATGAGATGTTGTAAAAGTCTCCTTTTTATGAAACTGATGTCATTTCTGTGATCCTTGTTGAACCCTGGTCACATTGGTGTGGTCGGAATTTCATAATGATGTCTTTTGATGTGGACTCCTAAAACACCCTTTTAGCCCTTTTTGAATTTGAGTGGGTATTTGACCCCAAATGTTAATATTGATCTTACCTTGGAAAACTATATTAAATTGTCTTCGATTTGGTATATAGAGGTCCGAATTTGGGCCAAAGCACATGAACGTGAGAGATCCCAAAACGATGTTTCAAGGAGCTAACAGAGGGATATGGATAGGTAAGGGGAGTTTATTATTTAGTTATAGTTTTGATACCATAGTTGGGGGCCAGAGAGTCCAACTATGAAGATAATTGCCTATCCCTGCTGTGTGCTGGTTTTCAAGAAAAAACAAGTTTCTAACTAATGGGATGCAATGTATTTATGATTGATATGTGTTTCTTCTTGTGTGTGCTTGTTTTCTAGAAAAAAAAGGTTTTTAACTAATGGGATGCGATGAATTGGCTTGTTGATGGATAAACTATGAATAATATTGTCGTTGTAATGATTGGATTTTTGGGAAAAGTCTTAATTACAGAGGAGACTCTACCCAAAATTTTATAATATGTTTTCTTATTTAATTCTTTATTAAATTTTTAAATGGGCATAAGAGTGTGTTTTATATATTGTAGTCCTCCTCTTTAATTTAGAATTTTCCTAAAAATATCAGTCTTGTGATATGATGAATTGTGAGTGTATGAAATTTGGATTGTCTGAAGACCTGGGGAATGTGAATCCCAGGCATATGTATTATGTATAGATGTGAAATATGATTGCTTGTGACAACATTAATGATATTGAAAATTGAGATGTGATTGATGTAATTGATGATGTTCAAATGAGATAATGTTGACATGGTTGATGATGTTGAAATGAGATAATATTGATATGCATGATGATGATATTGAGATGATATGATGTTGAGGTTGATAATGACATTGATGAGAGATAATGTTGATGTGAACAATGTCATTGTGAGTGGATATACATGGATACCCATGGGGGGTGTATGACGGGTTACCCTTGCGAGGAAGGATTTGCTCCTAGCCAGGTCATACATTGATGGTGCCCATGGTTGTATGCGGTATATGTCCACGTGGGGTGCATTGACTGGTTGGATAACCTTGCGAGGATGACTTTACGAATTTTTAGCATCCCCAGAGAGAAAGGGATTGTTTAAAATTCCGGTGCCTAGCTATCCATGGTCAGTGTATCGGTGGTGTTATGTATGTACATGGGGGATGCATGACTGGATAACCTTGCGAGGGTGGGTTTATGAATTTTAAGCATCACAAGAGAGAAATAGATTGTTTAAAATTCTGGTCCCTATCTATCCATGGTCATTGCATTGATGGTGCCCATGTTCATACTTCATATTTCATGGATGGAAATAGAATGGTGGCAGTAAGTACGGGGTTACTAGGGGGCATCACTCTGTTTGGAACTCCCTTGTGACTCAGGGCTGATCACCATGAGGGGGGAGCGACCAGTGCAGGACAAGGTGACCTCGACGAGCTACTGCATCATTTTCCTAAGAGAGGCTATTTCCATGAGGATGGTACCACATTGCATGCTAAGTGATGAGTCAGATGCATACATCATTCTGAACATGATTGTTTGAGTTGTGAAATGCACTGGATGATTGCTTTGTTGAATATGTAATGGAATGATGGGTTTGTCGAGTGTGTATTAAACTGATGGACTTGTGGTAATGATAGTGGTTGTTAATGTTGTTTCCTTTCCAATTGTTGTTATCTGATGCTTCTTGGTTTTATATAATAAACTCACCCTTGCATTTGTTGTACCGTGTGGTTGGTACCTGTGATGATCGCGAACTTTCGTTCGTGGGAGCAGATGAGCAGCAGTAGGTGACCTTGGAGAGAGATCTTCTTTTTGTTGGAGCCGCCACGCCGATGTAATGATGTTGGAACTCTTTTTGGAAGAGTTGTGTTTTGTTAATTAACTCTTTCATAGTTAGTCCCTTAATCCTTTTTGTAGACATGTATATTTTGAATTGTAATTACATGTAAAACTAAATTAAGTTCTAAACATATGAATGATGAGTACTGATATACTATATGTATACATATGTATTTAATCGTTGTACTTGTATCTTGTGTATGGTAATTGTATTATTGTGAAAAAACTTACTACCATTTTCATAATCAAATTAATGAAGTTTTCATTAAAATTTGAAATTTACACGTCTAGAGTTTGTGATGTCGTAGCGATGAGGCGGGTTGTTACATTAGTGGTATTAGAGCAGGTCGAACCTTTTCAGCCGGTGAGTTATGAGTCTGCTATGTTTCTCTGTACAATCTGTGGTTGCTTGTTGGATGTTTGATGTTTGGAGTAATTGACTGCCTGGTATTTGTTTTGATTGTTATTGGTTGAGACTTGCATACATTGTTGTGATGCATAGGTTGTGGAGATTTCTTGGGGTGGTCATAACATGTTTGTAATTCTGATGTCTGTTATACCATAAGTTCCAATGCCTGGTCACGAGTTATCAGATAGGCCATCTGGATAATTTGTGAAGTGCAAAGGAACATTATGGCAAGCAGTCAAGAATACAAATAGTGAATGATAAGTGTTAATGCATCGAGGGAGAACTGTTGTAGATGAGTGATTTCTCGAGACATTAACTCTTTATAGTGATTAAGTGGGTGTAGAATTGTATTATTCTTTTGTTGTGTGTATCTCTCTTATGTTTTCACTTCTTGGTGTGCGCAAGAAGTGATGGCTTGTAGGAATGACCATACAATAGCTGATGTTCTCCAAGCTTTCATGCTGAAGGTCAAGCTGTGACCTGGGAAAACCTTCAAGGGGGTATTTATAGAGAAATACTTTCTTGAAGCTGTTAGAAACAAGAAAGAGATGGAATTATTAGAGCTTAAGCAAGGGATTATGACTATGGTTGAGTATACAACTAAGTTTGAAGGGTTGGTGAGGTACTTTCCCCATTACCAAGGAAGATATTGGATTTCGTTACTTGTGTTATTTGACTCCGGTGCGACCCATTCGTTTATATTTTATTTGTGAGTGGAGAAACTTAAACTTTTTGTGTCTTCTTTGAGTGGTGAGCTTGTGGTTGAGACCCCGACTAGTGAGTCTGTTTTGACTTCTGATGTGTGTTTGAGTTGTTTTGTAGAAACTGCTGATAGAAAATTTTGTGTTGATCTAATTTGTTTGCCTCTCAGCCAAATTGATGTTATTTTGGGAATGAACTGGTTATCTTCCAACCATGTTTTGTTTAATTGTTTTGATAAAAGTGTAGTGTTTGATGATCTTAAGATGAGTAAAGATGGGATGTTTATCTCTGCCAACCAAATTTTGTCATCTTTGAAAGAAAATGCTCAAGTGTACATGATCTTGTCTAACTTGGAAGTAGAGATCAAGGTTTCTCTAGGTGACCTCCCTGTTGTTAGAGAGTTTCCAGGAGTGTTTCCTGAGGATATATCTGGCCTACCACCTGAGAGAGATAGAGTTTTCTATAGATTTGGTACCTGGTGCTGGACTATATCCATAGCTCCTTATAGGATGTCTCCTATAGAGTTAGCTGAGCTCAAGAAACAACTAGGAGAGTTATTGGATAAGCAGTTTGTGAGACCTAGTGTGTCTCCATGGGGAGCACCAGTGTTGTTAGTAAAGAAGAAAGATGGGATCATGAGGTTATGTGTAGATTACCACCAGTTGAACAAGGTGACGATTAAGAACAAGTATCCTTTGCCTAGAATAGATGACTTTATGGATCAGCTGGTAGGAGCTTATGTGTTTAGTAAGATAGACCTTAGGTCAGGTTACCATCAGATCCGGGTGAAGTTTGAGGATATTCCGAAGACTGCTTTTAGGACCCGTTATGGTCACTACGAGTATTTAGTTATGCCCTTTGGTGTGACTAATTCCCCTGGTGTGTTTATGGATTATATGAATAGAATCTTTCACCCCTATCTTGATAGTTTCGTAGTAGTGTTCATAGATGATATTTTGATATACTCTAAGACTAGAGAGGAGCATGATGAGCACTTGAGGATTGTGCTATAGACACTTGAGGATCAACAACTTTATGCTAAGTTGTCCAAGTGTGAGTTTTGGTTGGAGAAAGTGAGTTTCCTAGGACATGTGATATTCCAAGGTGGTATAGCTGTAGATCCTTCTAAGGTAGAAGCTGTTCTTAAGTGGGAAAACCCTAAATCTGTGTTTGAGATTATGAGTTTTCTGGGTTTAGCAGGATACTACCGGAGATTCATAGAAGGTTTCTCCAAGTTAGCCTTACCTTTGACCAAGCTAACTCGTAAGGGTCAAGTTTTTGTGTGGGATCACCAGTGTGAGCATAACTTCCAAACTCTTAAGGAAAAACTGACGACAGCGCCTGTGTTAGTTTTGCCTAACCTAAGAGAACCCTTTGAGGTGTATTGTGGTGCTTTAACAATGGGTTTAGGAGGAGTGCTGATGCAGAATGGTCAAGTAGTGGCCTATGCTTCTAGACAACTCAAGACGCATAAGAGAAATTATCCTACCCATGATTTGGAGTTAGTTGCTGTAATGTTTGTTCTTAAGATATGAAGGCACTACCTTTTTGGCTCTAAGTTTGAAGTGCTTAGTGATCATAAAAGCCTTAAGTATCTGTTTAGTCAGAAAGAGTTGAACATGTGTCAGAGGAGATGATTAGAGTTTTTTAAGGATTATGATTTTGAGCTTAGCTAACATCCCAGCAAAGCCAATGTAGTGGCTGATGCTTTGAGTAGGAAATCCTTGCATATATCTTCTTTGATGGTTAGGGAATTGGACCTCTTAGAACAATTTAGAGACCTTAGCCTGGTGTGTGAGGTAACACCTAATAGTGTGAGACTAGGAGCTTTGAAGATTACTAGCAGTTTGCTAGGAGAGATCAAAGAGGGCCAGAAGTCAGATCCTTTTCTGAAGACTTAGTTAGAAGCCATAGTGACAGGGAAATATAGTAATTTTCATGTGGGATTAGATGGAGTCTTGAGGTTTCAAGATAGAATATGTGTTCCCAATGTATCTGAGCTTAGGAAAATGATTTTGGAGGAAGGACATAGGAGTAGTTTGAGTATCCACCCTGGTGCCACCAAGATGTATCAAGATCTCAAGACAATGTTTTGGTGGCAAAACATGAAGAAGGTTAGTGAATTTGTATATGCATGTTTAGTCTGTCAGAAGGCTAAGATAGAATATCAGAGACCCTCAGGGAAGTTGCAACATTTAGAGATACCCCAGTGGAAGTGGGATAGTATCTCCATGGATTTTGTTGTAGGACTGCCTTGAACCTAGAGAGGTCTAGATTCTATTTGGGTTATTGTTGACAAGTTGACCAAATCTGCTCATTTTATCCCCACTAATATTAAGTTTTCCTTAGAGAAGTTGACCTCCCTGTATATTAGTAGAATTGCCATATTGCATGGTGTGCCGTCTAGTATAGTATCTGACAGAGGTCCTAGATTTACCTCTAGATTTTGGGAAAGTTTGAATAAAGCTTTGGGAACCAAACTTAGACTAAGTTCAGCCTATCACTCTCAAACTGATGGCCAGACTGAGCGGACCATTCAGTCTTTAGAGGACCTTTTGAGGGCATGTGTTTTGGAAAACAAAAGGGCAGTTGGGAAAGTTTTCTACCGTTAATAGAATTTACCTATAACAATAGTTTTCATTCTTCCATTGGCATGGCTCCCTACGAAGCTTTGTATGGTAGAAGGTGTAGAACACCTTTATGTTGGTTAAAACCTGGAGAGGACCTCATTTTAGGACCCGAAGCGGTACAACAAACCACTGAAAAGGTCAAGTTGATCCAAGAGAGAATGAGAATTGTTCAGAGTAGGGAGAAGAGTTATCATGACAAGAGGAGGAAAGACCTAGAATTTGAGGTTGGTGATCATGTATTCTTGAGAGTTACTCCGTGGATTGGGGTTGGTAGAGCATTGAAATCTCGAAAACTCACACCTCGTTTTATTGGTCCCTTCCAAATTCTCAAAAGAGTCGGTCCTGTAGCATATCAAATTGCATTACCTTCGTCCCTTTCTAATCTCCACAATGTCTTTCATGTGTCCCAACTCTGTAAGTATGTCCATGATCCTTCTCATGTGGTCGAGTTTGATGACATTCAAGTAAAGGAAAACTTAACATATGAAACAATGCCTTTGAGGATCGATGATCAGCGAATGAAGCACCTAAGAGGGAAAGAAATTCCTTTAGTCAAGGTGATCTGGGGAGGTACATCAGGGGAGGATGCAACATGGGAACTAGAGAGTCAGATGTGAGAAGCCTATCCAGCATTGTTTGAATCAGGTAAATTTTGGGGATGAAATTTCTAAAAGGGTGGGAGAGTTGTAAAACCCTGAAATTTTGATAAATTGAAAATAGATGTTTGATGTGATTGTTGTGTTATTTGATTGTTTGGTGAGTTTGTATTATTTGAATGATCATTGTGTAAATTATCATTGTGCTATTGCTTGGTGTAGATGTCAAGTTGTATGGAGTTTGTTTGAGTTGCGTTGAATTGTGTGATTCTGAATTTGACCCGAAAACCTATTTTAGTAAAATCATTATTGTAGATTGGTTAGCCGTTGGATAGCCTGAATATTTAAAAGCTAGCTTACTAACCCATATATCTAACTTTTAACCGTTGGGATTGTTAAAATAATGTATGTAACATGAGAAATTAATTTTTCACTGAAGCAGAAAATTCTAGAATTTGGGCAGCTTGCCCAGGCGAGTTTTACAGGCAATTTTTGGTCGCCTGGGCGAGTGGAGGCGGTGCTGAATACGTTTTTAAGATTCCAAGTCACGAAAATGGAGGATTTTTCCTCCCACAAGCCTTCCCTAACCTCCCTCCACCCTCCTCCACCACCCACAAGCACCGAAGACAACCACAGGCTGCCGTTGCTTGCCACGAGACCTCAGCATGGAGAAGAACCTTTTAATCGGAGCGGAATCCTTGAAACTCTTCTCGAAGTTTCGGTAGAGAACGAAGCTCCCAATCCTCCTTTCTTGGTTTCCTTGAGATAATCTTAGTTTCCTTTGTCTTCTTCTAGCTAGTTTAAGTCTCTCTTAATGTCTCTTGTGATTCGGGTAACGTTATTGGTTGTTTCTATACTTCCTTTGAAAATGAGATGTTGTAAAAGTCTCCTTTTTATGAAACTGATGTCATTTTTGTGATCCTTGTTGAACCCTGGTCACATTGGTGTGATCGGAATTTCAAAATGATGGCTTTTGATGTGGACTCCTAAAACACCCTTTTAGCCCCTTTTTGAATTTGAGTGGGTATTTGAGCCCAAATGTTAATAAGAGTGTGTTTTATATATTGCAGTCCTCCTCTTTAATTTATAATTTTCCTAAAAATATCAGTCTTGTGATATGATGAATTGTGAAGGTATGAAATTTGGATTGTCTGAAGACATGGGGAATGTGAATCCCAAGCATATGAATTATGTCTAGATGTGAAATATGATTGCTTGTGATAGCATTAATGATATTGAAATTGAGATGTGATTGATGTAATTAATGATGTTCAAATGAGATAATGTTGACATGGTTGATGATGTTGAAATGAGATAATATTGATATGCATGATGATGATATTGAGATGATATGATGTTGAGGTTGATAATGACATTGATGAGAGATAATGTTGATGTGAACAATGTCATTGTGTGGATATACATGGATACCCATGGGGTGTATGACGGGTTACCCTTGCGATGAAGGATTTGTTCCTAACCAGGTCATACATTGATGGTGCCCATGGTTGTATGCGGTATATGTTGCATTGACTGGTTGGATAACCTTGCGAGGGTGGCTTTACGATTTTTTAGCATCCCTAGAGAGAAAGGGATTGTTTAAAATTCTGGTGCCTAGCTATCCATGGTCAGTGTATCGATGGTGTTATGTATGTACATGAGGGATGCATGACTGGATAACCTTGAGAGGGTGGGTTTATGAATTTTAAGCATCCCAAGAGAGAAAGAGATTGCTTAAAATTCCGGTCCCTATCTATCCATGGTCATTGCATTGATGGTGCCCATGTTCATGCTTCATATTTCATGGATGGAAATAGAATGGTGGCAGTAAGTACAGGGGTACTAAGGGGCATCACTCTGTTTGGAACTCCCTTGTGACTCAGGGCTGATCACCATGAGGGGGAAGCGACCAGTGCAGGACAAGGTGACCTCGACGAGCTACTGCATCATTTTCCTGAGAGAGGCTATTTCCATGAGGATGGTACCACATTGCATGCTAAGTGATGAGTCAGATGCATACATAATTCTGAACATGATTGTTTGAGTTGTGGAATGCATTGGATGATTGCTTTGTTGAATGTGTAATGGAATGATGGGTTTGTCGAGTGTGTATTAAACTGATGGACTTGTGGTAATGATAGTGGTTGTTAATGTTGTTTCCTTTCCAATTGTTGTTATCTGATACTTGTTGGTTTTATATAATAAATTCACCCTTGCATTTGTTGTACCGTATGGTTGGTACCTGTGATGATCGCGAACTTTAGTTCGTGGGAGCAGATGAGCAGCAGTAGGTGACCTTTGAGAGAGATCTTCTTTTTGTTGGAGCCGTCACACTGATGTAATGATGTTGGAACTCTTTTTGGAAGAGTTGTGTTTTGTTAATTAACTCTTTCATAGTTAGTCCCTTAATCCTTTTTGTAGACATGTATATTTTGAATTGTAATTACATGTAAAACTAAATTAAGTTCTAAACATGTGAATGATGAGTACTGATATACTATATGTGTACATATGTATTTAATCGTTGTACTTGTATCTTGTGTATGATAATTGTATTATTGAGAAAAAACTTACTACCATTTTCATAATCAAATGAATGAAGTTTTCATTAAAATTTGAAATTTACACGTCTAGAGTTTGTGATGTCATAGCGATGAGGCGGGTCGTTACAATTGCCCTGCCATTACCCATCCATCTGGTGTCTTCGTTAATCCAAGCTTGGACAGATGTTTTTCTTGGATAAGGCTGTTTGAGGAGTTGGTGTTGTCCATCCCCTCATTTGTCACATCAATCTTGAAATGATCAACGAATCTGGTGTAACACCCCGTGTGCACCCAGTGTGTTAACATTACTATAATATCAGAATAACATAAAATAAGCCGCGGAAGCATACAAGAATCGTATTTCTTGATACATTATGTATGGTGCATAAACAGAAACATGATATATTTCACTATTTCTAGCCCTTATTGATCCAGATAATCAAACAATAAAACCAGGCAGATAACAACCATATCTATAACAATATGACAGGAGATAGAAACTACCTCAATACGCATACACCACAGGGAGCTCTTAGCTCACAGATGCTAGTCCAAGCAGTTGCCATGCTTGGCTCTACTGGCTCCTTACCAGGGCTCTATCCTCTGCTCTACGCACCTGCAACATAAATCTCACACAGGGTGAGATAAAAATCTCAGTAAGCCAGGGTTCTTGGAGGTCTTTCCTCCCCCTGGTTCACTATCAACTGCCTACTGTAACACTATGGCTTATCCATAGCCATTTGCATTCTCTCACCACAAATCACTCACACTGCTTATTATGCACGCCCAACCAGGCCTGTGCACTCACCATCTATACTGAGAGATCCTCTGTCTAGGAAAATAGGCTCTATCAAGCTCCATGAGCTTTAATTCTCAATCTCATAATATATATATATATATATATATATATATCAGCCTTCTTGGCTTTCTTATCTCATATCTATCTCATATATATATATATATATATATATATATATATCTATTCATCCTATCTGTAACACCTCATCACTGCTGAGGTAACACTGATCCAAGGAATAGGTTCTCTGTAACCTAGTCCTTCACCTGGGGATAATCATCTAACAGGTACAAATCCCCAGAATCTCACTATACTCTAATCAATACCTGAGGAGGATCATCCCGTAAGACTCTCCACTCACTCAGGATGTCTATCACTACTCTGCCTGAGGAAGATCATCCACTAAAGG
>PYAF01002465.1:51011-62559 GCA_007407185.1 Glycine tomentella
GCGACACGCGTGATGTTCCAGATCTTGCTTCTTTTATTATTTATTCTCCTCTTTTGACCTGAAATTGCACAATTGGTATTGAAATTAGATTTAAACAATAAAATACTAAACTCAACTAATTCTAAGCTATTTACCTAAGTATTTAATCAAATTCTAACCTAAAACTAGACTAAAAACAAGATGTGTTTGCAACACATCAGCTATCTAGCTCTATGTACGGCGGACCGCGTCAACGTCGACTTCAGTGTGAAACCGAAATTCACACCCGTGCCATCCCATTGGGAGCTACCCCTTACACATGGACGCACGTATATGGTACCTCCGAGAATAGGCAATCAACCGCGACGGGACACACCTATCTCTTGGTCTTAGGGGATCATCATCACCCCGGGACCCAGTCAACCATGAGCAAACCAAACTAGGAGGTGCGCTCTACTCCTTGGGAGGTCCATATCTATCTTAACTGGCCAGAAGATCTAATAACAGGCTTAATACATTTCTCAAGCACAGATACAAGCATATATTATTATGAGTATGCAACATCCACACAATGCATGTATCATGAATGTAACCACTACTCCCTCGGAGTATGGTGGAGCACAAGCAAGTGGGAAACATCCTCAAGGGTCCAAGTACTTACCTGGCAAAGCCGAGCTCTGCGGTTCTTCCCTTGCCCTGTGGCCCACGCCATTGACACCCACGGTGTCACGCCCTAAACAAGGCACATAAGCATGCATCAATCTTCCACATAGCCATACAAGGCATACAAGCAAACACGGTTCACAACCGCTCAAAATGAAAGGAATCATAATCCTTTCCAAACCATCAAGGTCCTCTATCCTATGGTTCAACGAGGCTTATCACTCACAAGCCATCATACCAATAGCCTCTCAAGGCCATCTAAACCACAAGCCAAGGCTCTAGCATGTTCACATATAGCCAAGCAGCTCAGCCCAACAACAACACATGCATCACATAGAGCCATGAAACTAAGGTTCACCAACTCACATTTGAGAGCTAATCCTACACCCTCACAACATTCTAAGCACATGCTTCAACAGGACCCAAAGCTAAAACTAGCTCTATCACAAGTGGGTCACTATTCACCCAAATCTCCAACTCACAATTCAAGCGGAGTTTCTCGAGTTTCTTACCTCAAAGATAGCAACGAAGGCCCAAGGACGACTTCCCTTAGCTTGGGTACTCGCTAATCGTCGCCGTTCCTCGCCGAACTCGAGTTCCACAAACTTCCCTTGAGAAAGGGATTCTCACAATGAGTGGGTTCTAAGGGAAATAGAGGATGGATTCAAGCTCCACAAGTAATTTCCATCACACAAAATGTGTTTAAGGGATGTATTTTGGTGAACTATGGTGAAGAAATGAAGCTTGGAGGTTCAACAATGGAGGAAGGGGGCTGGAGGAAGGAGAAGAGAGAGTTTTCCCCTCAGAAATCGTGACCTCCACTTTATATAGTGGTTCTCTCAGAGCTGCCGCGCGGATCGCGCCAGCTTGCAGAAACCACAGTGCCATCCGCGCCAACCCCGCGCCCAGAGCCCAACCTCTAGAACCTCTGGCGCCTACAGCGCCAACTCTCGCGCCAAGAGCGCTAACTTCGAACAGAACCCGCGGCAGGAACGCCAACATCCAGAGACTCTGGCGCTGACCGCGCCACAAATGGCGCAACTCGTGCCAACTGGAAAGAAGAACATGTCTGCTGGGTGGTCTGGCGCCACCCGTGCTAGCCTGGCGCCCCAGGCGCCAACCACCAGAGACCATGGCGCTGGGAGCGCCACTCCCGCGCCATCAGCGCCGCACTCCAGAAGCTGTGGCGCCATCTGCGCCACAGTTCTGCAGAAGAATTCTACAGAGTTCAGCGCCGTTCGCGCCCAGACTTGCACCATACGCGCTGGGACTTAGGGTTATCACATTCAACCCCCCTTTTTAGGACTTTTGTCTACAAAACCAAAGATCATACCTGTCAAGCAACTCAGGGTATAGCTGTAACAGCTCCTGCTCCCGCTCCCTAGTCGCTTCCTCAGGCGTCATTCCTTCCCATTGCACCTTGACTATGGGAATGGTCTTGCTCCGGATGCGCTTCTCCGTCCAATCCAAGATCTTCATAGGTCGAGTGGGACTCATCAGATTCTCTCTAATCTGAACCGTATTGGGCTCTACCATGTGCGAGGGATTCGCTACGTACTTCCTCAACTGAGACACGTGGAATACATCATGCAGCCCTGTCAACTAGGGAGGTAAGGCTAGCCTATGTGCCACTGGCCCTACTCTTTGAAGGATCTGGTAGGGACCAATGAACCTAGGACTCAGCTTCCTTACTCCCAAGGCCCGTCCTACCCCCGTGACCGGAGATAACTTCAGAAACACATGATCACCCTCTTCAAACTGTAGGGATCTGTATCTATGGTCATAATAGCTTTTCTGACGACTCTGAGCCTTCACCAACTTATCTCTGATCATCTTGATCTGCTCAGAGGTTTCTTGAACCATCTCAGGTCCAAGGAGCTGCTTCTCACCTACCTCCGTCCAACATATGGGAGTCCTACACCGTCGGCCATACAAGGCCTCATAGGGGGCCATGCCCAAACTAACATGGAAGCTATTGTTCTAGGAGAACTCCACCAGAGGTAAGTATCTATCCCAGCTAGTGCCCTGCTCCATGGCACAAGCCCTCAACATATCCTCCAGAGTCTGGATAGTCCTCTCGGTCTGGCCATCGGTCTGAGGATGATAAGCCGTGCTTAGCCTCAGCTGGGTTCCAAAAGCTTCCTGAAGCGCACCCCAAAACCTAGAGGTGAACTTCGGATCTCTATCACTGATGATACTATCAGGGATACCATGCAACCTCACGATCTCCCTGACATACAACTGGGCCAACTTCTCCGCCGTGTAGTCAGTCCTCACAGGCAAGAAATGAGCAGACTTGGTCAGCCTATCCACAATCACCCAGATGGAATCACATCCACCCTGAGTTCTCGGTAACCCCACTACAAAGTCCATGGAAATGCTATCCCACTTCCATTTCGGGACCTGTAAAGGCTGTAACAAACCAGATGGTCTCTGATGCTCAATCTTTACCTTCTGACACACCAGGCACCTAGCCACATACTCGGCTATGTCTTTCTTCATCCCTGGCCACCAGAAATTCCTCTTCAAGTCCTGATACATCTTAGTGGCCCCCGGATGAATACTGAACTGGCCCTTGTGAGCCTCAAATAGGACGACGTCCACCAACTCACCCCTAGGCACCACAATACGATCTTGGTACAACACCAAGTCGTAATCCTCCCAGGAAACATCCTGTTGGCCAATCATGGCCCTCACAGCCTCATCCTGCTTCTGTGTCTCTCAGATCCTCCGAATCAAGTCATTAGACACCTTGGTCCTGCTCAGCTCAAGACCATGAGCACCTATAGCCACATTCAGGTGCATGTCTCTGAACTGCTCAACCAACTTGCAATCAGAGATCATCATGCAGGCTGCACTCACATGTTTCCTGCTCAAGGCATCAGCCACAACATTCGCCTTGCCGGGATGGTATCTTAACTCAAACTCGTAGTCTTTGAGGAACTCCATCCACCGCCTCTGTCTCATATTTAGCTCTTTCTGATCAAAGAGGTATTTGAGACTCTTGTGGTCACTGAAAACCACCAGCTTAGCACCATACAGGTAGTGCCTCCAAATCTTTAGAGCAAACACCATGGCTGCAAGCTCTAAATCATGGGTAGGATAAGATTCCTCATGAGGCTTCAGTTGCCTGGAAGCATAAGCAACAACCTTCTTATCTTGCATCAGCACACATCCCAGTCCCCGCTTGGAAGCATCACAGTATACCTCAAAGCTCCCCTCAGGGTCAAGAAGGGTCAACACTGGAGCTGTGGTCAACCGTTCCTTCAACTCCTGAAAGCACTGCTCGCACTCATGGGTCCAAACAAACGGAACCCCCTTCCGCGTGAGTCGAGTCAGAGGTATCACTATCTGGGAGAACCCCTGAATAAACCTCCGGTAGTATCCGGCCAAGCCAAGGAAACTCCGAACCTCAGATACATCCTTGGGCCTCTCCCAAGACATCACCGCCTCTATCTTGCTAGGATCAACTAATACCCTAGATGCTAAGATCACACGACCAAGGAACTTCACCTCAGATAACCAAAACTCGCACTTCATCAACTTGGCATACAACTGATCATTCCTCAAGGTCTGAAGAACAATCTTGAGATGCTCAGCATGCTCCGTCTCCGTCCGAGAGTAGATCAGAATGTCATCTATAAATACCACCACAAACTGATCCAAGAAAGGCCTGAATACCCTGTTCATATAATCCATGAACACTGCAGGGGCATTCGTCAGACCAAAGGGGATGACCTGATACTCGAAGTGACCATACCTAGACCGAAAGGCTGTCTTTGGTATGTCAACAGGCTTGATCCGAATCTGGTGATATTCGAATCTCAGGTCAATCTTAGAAAACACCGTAGCTCCCCTCAACTGATCTAGCAGATCATCAATACGAGGAAAAGGATACTTATTCTTGATAGTAACCTTATTCAATTGTCTGTAATCAACACAGAGCCTCATACTGCCGTCCTTCTTCTTCACAAATATTACCGATGCTCCCCACGGTGAGACACTCGGTCTGATGAACTGCTTGGACAACAGGTCCTCCAACTGCACCTTCAGCTCCCTCAACTCCAGAGGAGCCATGCGGTAAGGTGCCACAGATATCGGTCCCACACCAGGAACCAGGTCAATGGAGAACTCGATCTCTCTCTCGGGTGGTAGCTGAGTGATCTCTTCGGGAAACACATCCGCAAACTCACTAACCACCGGGATCTGCGACAGATCAACGCTTGGCTTATCTTCAATCACACATGTGAAGATATAGCCCTGAGCTCCTTCTCTGAGTGCCTTACGAACTTGCAAGATTGAAAGGAAAGAGGTGGAACTTAAGCCAGCTCCGTCCGAAGGCACAACAACCCTCTTCTGATAACAATCCAGCATCACGCCATATTTGGCCAACCAATCCATACCCAGAATAATCTCTAAGGTAGGCATAGCTACGCAGTACAGATCAATCAAGTATTCTCTGCCATCAAGCTGGAACCGTACGTCCTTGCAACACGTGCTCACCCGACATCTCTCACTGGATGCGGTGGCAACCTCCATCGAAGAGGGCAACCAAGTCTTAGGCAACTCAAGCCTATCAGCAAGCACATCCTAAATGAAGGAATGCGTAGCTCTAGTGTCAAACAAGACTCTCACATCACAAGCATCGATCAGAATCGTACCTTTGATCAAGTCTGGAGTCCTGACTGCTTCTCTGGCATCAACAGTATACACCCGACCCGCCGTGGGTGCTGGCATCTCGACTGTAGCAACCGATGCACGGCCTCCTGCCTACGTGCACTCCCGAGAAATATGACCTGGTTGGCCACATCTGTAGCATATAATCTGGTCTGAGGAGCACGTCCCCTTGTGCTCCCTCCCACATGCTGGGCACTTCGCCTTCCCCGAGATGAACCGCTCCGGCTAGAGTCCCTCTTGAACCTCCCAGAAGAGGTGGAGACTCTCACATCCTTGCCCTTACCCTTCCCGGGTGGGTCAGTACTGCTGGTCTTCTTCCCTTCCTGTCTGTCTGAGGGAGAAGACTGGCTGCCTCCAAATCTGCGTAGCGTGTCCTCAACTTGGCGGCACTGCCTCACCAAGCTGTCCATATCACGGGACCCGCCACTGGCAACTAACACAGCTATGCTCTCTCTGAGTCCCCTCTAGAACTTAGCAGCACGTATATCCGCCTCAGGTATCATCCTCAGAAAAAAAGCATATTTGGCTAACTCATTAAACTTGGCCAAATACTCATCAACGGTCATGTTCCCCTGAACAAGACCCTCGAACTCCGCTTGCTTCTGCTCACGAGCATCCTTGGGAAAGTAGCGATCCAGGAAGCAAGCCTCAAACATAGGCCAGGTGACAACCTCTCCACGGCCTCTTAACAGCTGCTATGTGGTGGTCCACCACTCATAGGCATCGCCCTGAAGCATATAGGTCGCATAAAGCAACCTCAGGTGATCGGGACACTCTATCACCACAAAGATCTTGTCCAAAGCCTGAAGCCACCTAGCCACAGCAACAGGGTCATAGCCACCAAGGAAAGCTAGGGGGTCATGCTTTCTAAAAGCAACTAACATCTTCCCTCTGGTTGCAACCTCCTCAGCAGCCTCAACATGGGACATCTGGTCCCCTCTGGCATGGCTACCACTAGCCTGGTGACGGCTACCATTACCCTCATGAGTAGGAGGTACTGAGGATGCCTGATTACCCCCACTCAGGGTTCGCATCTCATCCATCATCTCCCAATTTGCCTTCATCAAGGCTTCGTTCACCTCGCGGTTAGCATCCATCTCATGCTACATCGCCTCCTGCATCTGCCTATTTGCAGCCATCTCTTGCTGCATGGCTGCTAAAGCAGCCGCCACTGGATCTGGTTGGGCATTGGTCGCCCCACTGTTGATGCCTCTCTCAATTTGCAAATCATTGGGCATTTCTGAGTTGAAACCCACCAGGGCATCCTTGCAACTAGCTGACCGATCCTTGAGAAGACCAAGTGGGTTCATTGAAGATATCTTGGTCAAGGTGGATAAATTCATTTTCCCAACAGATTTTATAGTTCTAGACATGGAAGAAGGAGAAATACCTGTTCTTCTAGGTAGGCCATTCTTGGCTACGACTAGAGCTATCATTGATGTAGCTGAAGGGAAATTGGAGCTGAGGATGTTTGATGAATCCATTATCTTCAATGTGTTTGATGCTATGAAGGCTCCTATGGACAAGAATGATTACTTCCGAATTGATGTGCTAGATGATTTGATTCACTCTGATGAGTCTTTTGAGCAAGAATTTGAAGACCTAATGGAGGCTCAAGAAGTGGCTGTCATTGAGGAAGTGAAATAAGATACAGTGGAGATTTTAGAAAAGAAGGAAACTGACCTTGACCATGGAGCTCCCAAGCTGGAGTTGAAAGAGTTACCAGCAGCCTTGAAATATGTTTTCTTGGGTGAAGACAAGACATACCCTGTCATTATTAATAGAGGTCTATCTGAGGAGGAAGAAGCCAAGCTTGTAAAGGTGTTGAAAGATCACAAGTCAGCCATAGGATGGTCCATATCAGACTTGAAGGGTATCAACCCTTCATTTTGCACACACAAGATCTTAATGGAGGACGATGTGAAGCCGGTTAGGCAACCTTAGAGAAGGCTAAATCCCATGATGAAGGAAGTAGTCAAAAAAGAAGTGGTGAAGCTTCTAGATGCGGGCATGATCTATCCAATTTTTGATGTCGCTTGGGTTAGTTCGGTGTAAACCGTGCCCAAGAAAGGTGGGGTCATTGTAATCCAAAATGATAACAATGATCTGATTCCCACCAGGACTATCACTGGATGGCGAATGTGCGTAGATTACCGCCGGTTGAATGATGCCACGAGGAAAGACCACTTCCCACTTCCATTTATTGATCAAATGCTAGAGAGGTTGGCCGGGCATGAGTACTATTGCTTCTTGGATGGATACTCCGGTTACAACCAGATTCCAGTAGCACCTGAGGACCAAGAGAAGACAACTTTCACTTGTCCCTTTGGAGTCTTCGCATACAGAAGAATGCCCTTTGGCCTCTGCAATGCGCCTGCCACTTTCCAAAGGTGTATGCTTTCTATCTTCTCTGATATGGTAGAAAATTTTTTAGAGGTGTTTATGGATGATTTCTCTGTGTTTGGATCTTGTTTTGATACTTGTTTAATTAATTTAGCTAAAGTCCTAAAGATGTGTCAGGAGACCAACCTCGTTCTTAACTGGGAAAAGTTCCATTTCATGGTACGTGATGGTATTGTCTTGGGTCACAAAATCTCCTCCAAGGGGATTGAGGTTGATAAGGCTAAACTTTTGTTGATTGAAAAATTGCCTCCACCCGCTAATGTGAATGGTGTACGTAGTTTTCTAGGCCATGCGGCGTTTTATAGGCGATTTATCAAAGATTTTTCTAAGATAGCTAGGCCTCTTAGCCAATTGTTGGTCAAAGACTCTGAATTCAACTTTGATACTGATTGTTTAAATGCTTTTAATGTGCTGAAAGAGAGGCTAACAACTGCACCAGTCCTCACAGCCCCCGATTGGAACTTACCATTTGAGCTAATGTGCGATGCAAGTGCATATGCCATAGGGGCTGTCCTTGGACAGCGTAAGGATAAACTTTTACATGTTATATACTACGCTAGCAAGACTTTAAATGAGGCACAGATTAACTATGCCACCACTGAAAAAGAAATGCTAGTTGTGGTATATGCATTGGACAAGTTTAGGCCTTATTTGATTGGGTCTAAAGTCATTGTTTTCACTGACCATGCTGCTCTTAAGTATTTATTGACTAAGCAGGATGCCAACCCACGCTTGCTGCGTTGGATGCTCTTATTCCAAGAGTTTGACTTAGAAATAAGAGATAAGGCTGGAGTGGAGAACAAAGTTGCAGACCATTTGTCAAGGATTCAAGCTGAAAATTTGCAAGATGGGCCTGAATTGGTGATCAATGAGTCATTTCCAGATGAACAAATGATGGCTATCACCAATGCTCCTTGGTTCGCTGATATGGCTAATTATAAAGCTATTGGAGCAATACCGGATGAATTCACATGGCAGCAAAAGAAGAAATTTCTGCATGATTCCCGGAAATATCAATGGGACAACCCATTCCTGTACTTTCAGTGTGCTGATGGCATTATTAGGAGACGCGTGGCTGAGTTTGATGTTCCTAAGATTCTATGGCATTTCCATGCCTCAAGCTATGGAGGCCATTTTGGAGGTAATCGGACTGCACACAAGGTGCTGCAAAGTGGGTATTACTGGCCAACTTTGTTCAAAGATGCTAAGGCGTTTGTGGACAACTGTGATAGATGCCAGAGGACGGGTAACATCTCCCGTAAGGATGAAATGTCACTCAACAGTATCTTGGAGGTAGAATTGTTTGATGTTTGGGGTATAGACTTCATGGGATCCTTTCCCAAGTCTTTCTCCAACCAATACATTTTGGTAGCAGTAGACTATGTCTCCAAATGGGTGGAAGCAGCAGCCTTGCCCACCAATGATGCCAGAGTTGTTGCCAATTTCCTGAGAAAGAATATCTTCACGCGGTTTGGGGTTCCCAGAGCCATAATCAGTGACGGAGGCACACAATTCTACAACAAGCAAATTGAGAGCTTGCTTACTAAGTATGGGGTAACCCATAAGGTGGCCACGCCCTATCACCCACAGACCAGCGATCAAGTAGAAGTCTCTAACAGAGAATTGAAGCGGATACTTGAGAAGACCGTTGGGAGTTCTAGAAAGGATTGGTCCAAGAAGTTGGACGATGCTTTGTGGGCCTACCGGACAGCTTTCAAAACACCAATAGGCATGTCACCTTATCAATTGGTGTATGGGAAATCATGTCATCTTCCGGTAGAATTGGAGCATAAAGCTATGTGGACCACCAAGTTCCTCAACTTTGAGCTCTCCAAGGCGACAGAGAAGCGGTTGTTGCAGCTGAATGAGCTAGATTAATTTCGACTTGCTGCATATGAAAATGCAAGGTTGTACAAGGAGAAGACCAAGAAGTGGCACGACAAGCACATCCATCCCAAAGAGTTTACCCCAGGTCAACAGGTATTATTGTACAACTCGCGCTTGCGATTGTTTCAAGGTAAACTCAAGTCTAGATGGTCTGGACCCTTTGTGGTCGTTAAGGTTTTTCCTTATGGAACCATTGAAATCTCTCCTCTTGATACTCACAGACCTTTTAAGGTCAATGGATGGCGGCTAAAGCCATACCATGGTGGTCCTGTTGATAGGGATGCCATTGCAATCCCTTTAAGCTTCCCTAATCCTTAGAGGATTACCCGTCAGGCTCGTGACGTTAAACAAGCGCTTATTGAGAGGCAACTCAATTTGATGTTTTGTAATCTGTTAAAAATGTTTTAGGATAGCGTAGTTTACTAGTTTTTGCAATTATTGTTGTTAACTTCCTTGTGTTTAAGAACATTTGTTCCCTTTTATTTTCGTTGTTATTTTGTCAATGTTTATTATCAATGTATGTGATTAGGTTTTAGTTTGAATTTTCGGTAAGAATTGTTGATGCTTTTAGTGTTTAATCTCATTTCTACAATTTGGTGCCTACGTTAAGATTGTGGCGCCTGGAGCGCCACACTGGCGCCTAGAGCGCCAGAGTCACTGGATTGTGGCGCCCGGAGCGCCACTATGGTGCCTGAAGTGCCATCCACACTGCTTGTTCGCGCCCCAAGCGCAGGACCTGGCGCCGCTAGCGCCCGCTGGTCTTCAAAATTGTTATGGCGCCCTGAGCGCCACATGTTGCGCCTTGAGCGCCAATCTCTCTGGAATCTCACGCTCCAGGCGCGGGATTTCGCGCCCCTAGCGCTGGCTGGGTTACTCAATTAGGGCATGGCGCCCAGAACGCCATGCTAGCGCTTGGAGCGCCAATAACACTGGATTGTGACGCCTGGAGCGCCATTCATTCTGGACTCTCGCGCCCAAGGCGCGATGTGGCGCCTGGAGCGCCACATGTCGGGCGTCGTTTTATTTTTCTTTAAGTTTAAAATTTTCTCTCACTCTCTCTCACAACCCTTCATTCCTTTTCTCTGGGCAACCACCTCTCAGCTATTCCCCCTCCGTTCACACTAACACCCACACTCCATTACTCTATTCTCATCTATTCTCCATTACTCTGCAACATCTCTCTATTCTCACCTCTCTCTTCATCCTTGTATCCCCTTTTTCATTCGCGATTCCAAGGGTGCGTAATCAAAGGAATCACTGTGTGCTTGCTTTCCAATTTTCTGGCTATGGGTCGTGATAAGGTAATCCCTCTGTTTATAACTCAATGATATATTTTAGGGGTTTGGATTTCTTAAGAGGGGTGAGGTATGGAAGTGACTATGTGGCTGCCTGTTGACCTGCATTGCTTGGATTATCTGTTGCTCAACCATGCTAATGTATTGATTTAATTGTGGGTGTGTGCATCATTGTAATGGCCTTGAGAACTTAGGGTTCCATTAGAGTTCTGATTTAAAATGTGTCTGTTCATTGCTGATTGTTTCCATTTGTGAGCACTAAATCTAGGAATACCAACATTAGACTGCATAGGCATATATGTTATTTGTTGGTTTTTCCTTTGAACTTGCTTGATGCTCTGGTGCATGTTTACAGTTGATCAAATGCAGTGAGAATGGGTACATTTAACTTTATATTGTTGTACAATGTGGATGGATTCTGTTGTGACCTGCATGTTTAAATGGCATCAACTTTAAGGCATGGTCATATTTTAATTACCCTTTGCATGGATAAATCTGGGAATCGGGCTAGATAGGAGACTACTATTTGGTTTATAACTGCAAATGTAGGTGTCCGAAACACCTTTAGCCACTACCCTTGTGATGACCACCAAGACACGAATGCTTGGCTTGGATCGTTTCCAGATTGTAATCTTCAAGACTCC
>PYAF01002466.1:0-23428 GCA_007407185.1 Glycine tomentella
GAGACTGAGAGAGTTGTTGAGAGAGTTGTTGAAAGCTGCAGTGGAGAATCCGAACCTGAGGAGTGGAGAATCCGAACCTCAGAGAAACTGAAAACAAGCTGCCGAACCTGCGAAGCAACGGGAACCTGGGGACCAAAGATCCAAAGCACCAGAAGTTGACACGTAACCAGGAAAATGTAGTTTTTATACTGTATAGATAAGCAACTCCCATTTGTACCCCGCAACAAACAGACTTTGCATTATTGCTTCATGAGGCCCACACAAATGATATGCTCCTCATCTTTAAGCCAATCAATGTATACTATGAATTAGCGTTGCACTATTCACACTATTTGAAAGAGATCACTGGACTGAATATTTTAATGTTTACTCATAAAAAAAAAAAAAAAAAAGTAACAGATTAACACATGAAAAAACTTGAATTTAAGGTTACCTTTATATATGGTCAAAATCTGAGGAGTTTACCAGCCACAGTTCATGCTAATACTGGCAAAGTTGTTCAGTTGCCTTCCTTGCATGAGTGATCTTGTGGACTGAACAGCTGAAAGTCTTCCAAACCGCACCAGTTATACATAGGAATCAAAGAAATCTTCAATAAAACATGAGAAGGGGAAGAGGGTGTTATAGAATAATGTGACGGCCCCAACCTAGATCAAGAATCACAAGCATGGCATTTAGCATCATGGCTTCTGTTTGAGACATGAATGTGATCTTATCATATGATTCTGATTCATCAGAGAAACTTGGTAGTATAGCATGAGCAAGGTGGGGCTGTTCTGTGATTTAACCGAATGAGTGGTGTTTAAGTTGGAGTGGATTCTTGGATGTTGAGTTTGGAATGATTGCACATGGTATCAAAAGATAGAGTGGCCCCCCATTGGAAGACCACGAGTGAAACGATGTAGTGTTGATTGTTTAAGTAAAAAGCAAAATTGGCATAGTATATTGAACAAAAACAATCAATATAATATTCTTTTTTTCACTCTAATGCAATTGGTTCACAAGTGAGTGATTGGTCAAATTTCGTAACAAAAGAAAGGCAAAGGATTCATTAACTTTTGAATTCCTATTCACAAAACGGATCAAATTATAATAGACATTACCATTTTCTGTATGAACCTTCTGGGGCCAAAACTTGCGACAATTAACAAATCCATAATTTCATGAGTAATTGGACCACTTGCCAAACCCTGTACAAGCATTTATTAAGCAACAAAATAATGCACTGTTTTTTATTGTTTTTTTTATTTATTTACGACCACAGTGATTTCAAGCCATTATAGTGCATGTTTGGTTACCAAGATTTTTTGAAGCAATAAATAATTATTTTATGATATTTCACCAAGATTTTGTGTTCAGGATGATTTTCTACCACCAAATCAAACATGCTAATATTTTATATTGATCAAAAGGGTGTATTACTCTGTCGCCATCAAAAGCCAACCCCCTCTATAATAAGGACCTACTCCTATTAGGCTCTAACAACATATCCAGTCCAAGATCATGAAGAACATAGGGGTTTAATCCTGAAAACTGTTGACTTTTTTGGACATTTGCTTCTTGCACTCTCAGTATTGAATCCTACACCTCCCATTATATTTTAGAAAAATCACATCCAAATGCAAATTTACATTCCGGAATGAATATTATAAAATGCAATTGGAGGTGCATGATTCAAATAAGGAAATGCACAAGGGTCAAAAGCCTATAGGCTTTATGAACTGATTCTGAAGAAAATAGTGGTTAGCAAGGATGTTATATATGAGACATGAAGAAAACTTAGAATAAAAGTGCCCCACTATGCTGGCTGTCAACAAATGAAGGCAAAAAAATAGGAGATCAAATGGCAGTGAGTAGGTGGAGGGAAGAGGGAAGAATCTGGCTATTCGGTGGAGAAAAAAAACATATTGGGAGACATGGAAATAGACAAACCAAAAATTGATTTGATCCTGGAGATTAATAAATAATTATTTAACCCTTAAATAGAAATTTTATAATGTTATAAATGTTGAACCGAATTGGTTTCTGCATTAGTATTTCATCTAGGCATGTATTTGTCATAGATATAATCTCATATCACATTACGAAGTGACAAATCCTATAAATAAATACACTGACAAAATATTACATCCTAGTTTTACAGCCTTATATCTATATACAACTTAATAAAATTCACATGAATTGATAAACTATTTAGCAATTATGCTTTGTCAATTTAACCTTTTGAATGTATTATCTTTTTGTGAGTACAGTTTTCTTTTAACCAACACCCCTGACTGCAATGATAGTACCTTGCTGTTTTGGTAGACAGATATACTCCATCTTATAATCTTATTATAAACTGGTTAGGCACCACTTGCTAGCAGCATCAATTGTCAAACAGCAAAGCCACATTCTAAAGTGGTTAAGGTGTTATTACAGGATTTTCTAAAGTGGAGCACAACACATTTAATTTGCTATGATGGGAGCAAGCATTGTAATCTCAGACATAGAAGAATTTCAGAAAAGGTGAAGAGTCCTAGAGAATCATAATTCATTGTCTAGCTAGCACTGAAAACTCTGGCTCGGTGAATCGAATATCTTCCATGTTTGTTTTATGTTCCTGTATATATGTACTCTTATCCATTCAATGTTTGTCATTCCTCCATTATTCTCAACCTCAAATGAAATCTATAAAGAAAGTCTAATTTAGTTAGTTGAGCAAAATGCGTGAATTGTTGTAAACTCTGTCCTTGATTCCTAATGATAAAAAAAAAACTGAAATCTCAACACCGTGCCATTCATTCTCAATATGCAATCTTGCAAATTCATCGCCACCAAATTCGAGCAGAAGATCAAACAGAATTGTATGATTTGTTGTGTCAGCTGAATAATTTGTTGTAACAAATAGAGTAATCGCTAGGACCTCTAGTATGGCACTAAAGATCGAGGCCAACTTACAGTTAAGGAACCTAACAAAGCCTCCAACAAACCAGAAACGTAGAGACGGACCCTGTTATTGCAATTCAACCAACTGGGGATAGCTGATCTTAGAAATTTGAAATATTTGCCCCCAGTCTTGTGTAGTGTAGTTTCTGTCATTCACATTTAGTTAAAAAAATGGAAAAATGTGAGTTATGTATCCTCGTTGAGTTATTAAAACGACAATAAATTTGTCTTTTTATTTTTAGTTTCGCCGAAAGAATATGAGAAAAGATTCAAAAACATAGAAAAGATACCTGATTCAGAAACATTTCCTTAGACCGGCAAGTCAAGGATGTGCATTTGATAGCAGAATGATATTTTATATTTGGTGGCAGGCCTCTGATTTCTCCAAGCTCCTTCCATTCATTCAAAAATAGTTTTTCCGACCAGAACCATGCCCTTCTAATTTTGAACATCATAAATTCCATTATCAAATATTTAACCGACAGTCATCACTTAAACGAGAATAGATATTTAAAATAATTTATTTTAAACATTAGAAAGTAAATATAAAGAAAAAATTTATCAGGAAATAAACAAAAATTTCAAATATATATATTAGGGATTAAAATATTTGAGACTATAATATATAATAAAAAATATTTTTAAATATATATAAATAAGTTATAATTAAAAATTATAATAAATAAATATTTTTAATATATAAATTATATTTTAAATTTATAATAAATAATTTATGTTGTTATATGTTGTAATTTTAATCATTGATATTTTTTAAAAAAATATTCAAATTCAAGTTAGAATTAGAAATGTTAAAAATGATACCAAATGCATGTTTGGAAAGTGGATCTCAGCACTCCACATAGAGTAGAATATTTAAATGAAAGTGAATGTAAAGGAGAGTGGGGAGAGTGAAGACTTGAGAAAATGAATAGTATTATTTGTTTAAAAGTGTTTAACAGTTATGTTTTTCACTTTGCATTTGCCCAAAAAGGAAAAGTGAAGGATCAAAGAGCAAGTAATGTTGCACAATACACGTACCTTGTGATGACTATTAAGACATGAATGTTTGGATTGGATCATTTTCGGAATGCAAGCTTTAAGACTCCATTAATGGTGATTTGAAATTCAAATAGAAAAATGGAGAAGATCAAGAAATGATTAGGAATGACGCCACGATCTACAAACGGAACGATAAGTTGTAGGAGGATTCACCACAAAGGAAACCTTCCTTGATAAGAATCAATTTGGTCTCAATCAATAACCAACAAGAGGCTAAGCTCTCAATTCAAGCAAAAACTTAATTTCATTAATCAAAGTTAACCAAAAATAGCAAAGTCGAAGTATTTATAAGGCTAGACCTCTAATAAACCCCTAAAAAACATAGGTTTAGGCCTATTTACAGAAATATCAAAGCCCATTACATGAAAACAACAAAAGGAAAGCTGCAGTACCATTTTAAAGGAAAATAATCGATTAAAACGAAGCGTAATCGATTAAAACAGAGCGTTTCAGTACTGTATAATCGATTATAACAACGTCATAATCTATTACAACAGACAAAAAAGCTTGGTAATCGATTACAAATACATCGTAATCGAATAAATCAGACAGACAGACAGCTAGCTTATGTAATCAATTACAGAAACGTTGTAATCGATTATTACAAACAACACTTGCTTTTTACAACAAAATAAGGCTTTTGATGTGGTCTTGAAGAGTTTGGGTTCTAGCTCTTATCATGGGTCCTTCAAAGCTCACCAAAGAAAATGTTTCAAGCTCTCCTTCTAGACCTTTGACTTATAATGGACCTCCATCTATCATGATCCTTAGATAGTCCTCTGTCACTTTGTTCTCTGTCATAATCATAATCTAGTACTTTTTCAAGCTTTGAGAGTGATTCTTGTCACAAAATTTCTCTACTCATATTCTCCATCAGATTATCCATTTTCACACAAACTTCAACAATTTTTATCAGATAGCAAAGCCACGACGACCATTAAGTGAAACGTCTTTGAATTTTACAAAAAAAAAAAAACACCTTAATTTGAAATTTTTTACTTTCACATTCTTTCTTTCCCTGTCCTTCTCTTCTCTCTATTGTCTTTTGCCTCTTATCCTTTTTCCTCCTTTCTCATCTTCCTCACATTTCTTTTTTTTTTTTCTCTCTTTCGCACCCTCTTTCTCCATTCTTCTCTCACTCTTTTCTCCATATTTCTCCCTCTCACTTATCTTCTCCATTCTGTTACTTCTTCCTCTATTTCTCCCTCTCACCTCATCTTCCCCATTCTGTTACTTTTCTCTCTCACCCCATCTCTTCTTCCATGGTTTCTTCTCTCTCTTACATTATCTCTCCCCTTATTGTTATTTCTCCCTCTACTGTTACTTCTCCTGCTACTGTTACTTCTACCGTTACTTCTCTTGCTACTGTTACTTCTCCCTCTACTATTACTTCTACTGTTACTTCTCCCTCTGCTGTTACTTCTACTGTTACTCTTACTGTTACTTCTCCCTCTGCTGTTACTTCTTCTGTTACTTCTCCCTCTGCTGTTACTTCTACTGTTACTCTTACTGTTACTTCTCCCTCTACTGTTACTTCTCTTTTCTTTTTTTTCTCTCCCTCTGCTGTTACTTCTACTGTTACTTCTCCCTCTACTGTTACTTCTCTTTTCTTTTTTTTCTCTCTCTCTCGCACCCTCTTTCTCAATTCTTATCTCACTCTTTTCTCCATATTTCTCCTTCTCACTTATCTTCCTCATTCTGTTATTTCTCCCTCTCACCTCATATTTGTCCATACTGTTATTTCTCCCTCTACTATTATTTCTCCCCACATTGTTAATTCTCTCTTTCACCCCATCCATTCCTCCACCGTTACTTCTCTCTCTCACCTCATCTCTTCCCATATTGTTACTTCTCCCTCTCACCCCATCTCTCCCCATACTCTTACTTCTCGCACTCCCATTATATCTCCCTATGCTGTTACTTCTTCCACTCACGCTATTTGCGCCTACACTTTTACTTCTTTCTCTCTCCCAATCTCTCCCTCCACTTTTTTGTCTCTCTGCATATCTCTCTCTACCTGTACTTCTACGTCTCTCTTTCTCTTTTCCCTCTCTCATCTCTTTCTTCTCTCTCTCTCCCTTCTCTGTCTGTCTTAGAATTTCCTCAGGTTGACTTATTCCGTAAGCATCTGCTGCTAACCTCTTTTCAGAAAAAGAAGAACCTATTTTTTCCAGAGATAATGGAAGGTCATTTGTCTCTGGAAATTTCAGACTGTAAGTTTTAACTAGTTTTACTCCGAAGGCATTCCAGCTGACCAATCCAAGGGATTCTTCATGATTTAATCCAACCAAGTGTTTAGCAACATATAAAGGGCTACCATTGATCTTTTTAGAGACCCCTTCAATGATATCCTGGATGAAGACAATTTCGGACCTACCCAAGTGCAAGAAATTGAATTGTGTCACTAATTGTCCTACGAAAGATAATAAAATTAATAGAAAAAAAATGTGATCTACTTACTTATTCTCTAAATGCCAACCAGATAGACTTGCAGCTTCTTGCAAGGCTAACCTCCATTTTTCCACTTTGTCCTTATCACTGATTCTTGTTTCATGCTTGGCTAGTGCTTCTGGATAGCTTCCTTTCTGATGGCGCACGTCAGATGGATCGACTTTATAAAAAACAGGCCAGACCAACCTGCTCTTGTGTTTGTAGCACTCCATGATCGTCACAAGTTCTTGCAAACAAAAAGCTGATGATGCATAGTTTTCTGAAAATATCACCACAGCAATTCTAGATTCTTCAATACCCTTCATTAGAGCTGATGTGATTTCTTCTCCCTTCTCCAGCCGTTGATCATCCATGAAGGTCTTGACTCCCCTTTCACACAGGGCATGATTAAGGTGTCCAGTAAAACCCAAGCGGGTATCCAGACCCCGAAAACTGAGGAAAACATCATAAGACCATTCATCGACAAGGGAAGAGGAAGACAACGATGTTGGCTTAGCCATGGCAGCCACAACTATGATTCTTTAGATGTTTGAGCAAATGAGTAAGGAAAAATGAGTCACACAATTGAGGGGATTTCCTCGCTGTCAGTTGTCAAATAAATAGAATAGGAGAATATAAAATAGAGAGCAAGTGGAGAGAAGTAACATGGAAGAAGCGCGGGAACACAGGAGGAACTTGCATAATGCATACCTAATTATAAAATATTAATTGATTTTACCCTTCTAACTTTGTAAAATATTAGTTTATGGAAGTTGCATATACAGGTTCTACTTAATTCTCATTTTTTAATTCATACTATTTTATAATCAACTTCCCCAATAATAGAAAAATTGTTTAATAACAATAGATATATTAATTTTATAAGCTAATCGCCTACCGATGTTGAAGCATTTTATGTTTTCAGTTTTATAGTTTTGTTTTTTATTCTGTTAATGAATCTTAATGAATCTCTTAGTTGGCAGAATAATGTGTTAATGGGCATAAGTGGTTGAAGTATTCCTCAACTGCTCACCATGTTAGGAAATGTAAAATGTGGAGACAGTGTTGTACTATTGTTTCAGTTTTCTTTGTATAGACTTGTATAAAATTCAATGTTTGTTAAAAAAAAAAAAAAAAGTGTGCCTGAATATCCTAGAAGCTAGAAATATAGCGTGTTTAACTTGTGTTTTTAACAGAAGTGACCTATGCTTTTAACAAAGTAGTTAAAAACAGTAAATTTCTTACTAGACAGAGAAAGAGACAGTAAAACAACATCTTTTGGTTCTTTTGGATAAATTTGCATATAAGCACTCATACAAAATAAAATATAAAGATAAAAAAAATTGAGTTTCTCCCATGAATTAAAAAAGTATGGTACTACATGACTAAAAATACAAGGAATAAATTAAGAAGATGAACTTGTCTTGAAAGTTACTAATGTAGATATTGGGGATAAATGTGTATGTTCAAGATTCAATTCATTATTTTATTAATTTTAGTAAATAATTATTCTTTATTTTATTATCATATTTATTATTTTATTAAATTGTTAATTTGACAAGTCCTTGATTAAAATTATAGATTTGTTATTATGGTAGAGATTGTGATAATTAGAAACAAGTCCTTTATAATTTTGATCTAAATTATTCTTGATAGTAGGATTATTATGAATAGGATATCAATAATCGAGATAGATCAATATATGTGTAATGGTCTTTATTGGATAAAAATTAATATATCACATTTATTAATTTACATATATAGATGATATATATGTGAATGTCATAATTGAACTTACTCAATTAAGAATTTCTAATAGTTAATATTACATTGATATGTCAATAGGAAATTTAAAAAAAAATATAATAGTTTCATTTGACATGATATTATCATAGTAATTAACAAGTTATTTAGTATGTTTTAATTTTGGACACCTAATGTCTTAGGGTACTAGTTGAGTGAATATTGGATATGATTAAATACTTGTAGAATTAATGATTAATCAAGAAGGAATCCATCAACTCTAGGTAATGAGTTTGAGCTCTAGGATAGAATTAAGACAGAGCAATTGAATAAAAGAAGAAAAGAGTTTCTTAAGTCACTCATTAATTAGATGTGTTAGCTTATGAGAGTTTGACAATAATATTATACTCTAAAGTTAACCTTGAACTGTAAATGATGAAAATAGATATTAATTTATTCTTCTATTGATTCTTAAGATAAAAGATGTTACTTTATATCATATCTACCAGGACGTTAAGAAGTGTTGCTAGACACCTACCTTTATTAATAAATTAGTTACGGTTCATACAAACAAGTATTTCAATCTTTGTAAAAAGAAAATAATTTATTTGATAATTAAATTAGAGAATTTAATCAAATAAATATTTTAGTGAAATATTATTATATTCTTTGCTAGCACCAAGGATATAATTTAATATAAAAAGAGTATTATTTTATAAATATGAAAATTTTTCATAAAATAAAAATAATATTATATCTTCATATCAGGATCAGATCATGTGATCGTAATTAATTATGTGATTAATTGTGATTTATCTTTGTCTTATATTATGAAGCTTCTTAAAATAAAAGATATGGGATAACTTTTATTTTTTTTTATAAAAATAAAGAAATATGAAATTATTTTAAATAATTTCTTTCCTTTTTTTTTGTCTTTGAAAAAGGCCTAAATTCATATCTATTTAACATTACAAATAGAAGTATATACTGAAAGAAAATTACACAAGAAAAAACTAGAAAAGTTAAGTCTAGTTTTAGAATTTGAAAAGTAAAAAGAAAATTTGTATTTTAGAGTTTCACTCATCAAATAGTTGATCTTGGTGTAGATATACTTCGAGTCTTCACAATATTGAATAACTTTTATACTCCAATAACTCATATTCATATATGTGTTCTTTTGATTTTTTTTTTTTTTGCTATACTATATTTTAAATCTAAAATAGATCCCTTTTATTATGCTATATGTGTTATGAACACCAATTTATTCTAATTGTAGAAACTAGAAAGGATTGATGAATTGAAAAGGATGTGGAAGTTTCAAAGGAAGGAGATGAAACAAAGGCAAGCAACCCTTCAACTAAGTGCATGTTTGAAACTGCCTTCCCCAAGAAGAAGAAAAAAAACCACGTCAAATGAACCTTTGATGTAAAAGCTATAATGTGCTTCCACTTATAACTTAGAAAATCACGTCCATGATCGGAAATCAAAAGACGCTATAAGCTCATGTGGAATGCTACAAGTGTCACAAATAAGACATTTTTTATATGAATCCCCTGGTTGGGAAGATAGGTGTAAGCAAAGATAGATAAGGAGGGGTGGTTAATTTAACTTCAATTATGCTTGGCCAATTTAACCTTTTGTATATATAATTTTGGTGAGAATAGTTTTCTCATAACCAAGAGCCCTGACTGCAAGTACCTTGCATCCTCTTTATTTTGTGGACATAATTTTTAGGGTAAATAGTTATTTTCGTCCCTGAATGTGTAAGACGTTGATAAATTTGTCTCTGAAAGATGAAAATTCAAATTTTTGTCCCTGAAAGTGAAGAAAGTGTGACAAATCTATCCCTCCGTTAACTTTCATCCGTTACTGTTAATATCATGGACGAATTTGTCAACGCACTATATATTCAAGGACGAATTTGTCAGCTCTTTACCCAAAATATAATTTAATCTTCATATTCTCTTTTTTTTTAATCATTACAAGCATAACATTACAATAAACACTTAAAAATTAGGAAAACAAACATAATAATAAGCATAATTTGTTTCTTGTTGTGAAATTTCTATTATAACAACATTAGATAATGATAAAATCAAACTGAGTCTCATTTTTTTATAAGGATTAATTTAATGACGGTGTATTTTAATTTGTTCGAGTCTCATATTTTTGGTAAGTATTATAAGTAAAAACAAACATAATAACAAGTATAATATTGATTAATAAACATAATTTGTTTGTTGTCCTGAAATTTCTATTATAACAATATTAGGTAATGACAAAATCAAGTTAGGTATCATTTTTTTGTAAGAATTAGTTTAATGACTGTGCATTTTTTATTTGGGTCTCATTTTTGATAAAGTACTGTTACATTAGAAATTTCAAAGTAAAAATATGAGATAATACTTACCCAAAATATGAGACTCAAAAAATTAAAATGCACAGTCATTAAATTAATTCTTACAAAAAAAAATAAGACTCAGTTTGATTTTATCATTATCTAATGTTATTATAATAGAAATTTCAGAACAAGAAACAAATTATGTTTATTATTATGTTTGTTTTGACTTATGTTTGTTTTCCTAATTTTTAAGTGTTTATTGTAATGTTATGCTTGCAATGATTAAAAAAGAGAGAATATGAAGATTAAATTATATTTTGAGTAAAAAGCTGACAAATTCGTCCTTGAATATATAGTGCACTGATAAATTCGTCCTTAATATTAACGATAACGGATGAAAATTAACGGAGGGATAGATTTGTCACACTTTCTTCACTTTCAGGGACAAAAATTTGAATTTTCATCTTTTAGGAACAAATTTATAGACGCCAGTACACCACTTGTTAATTAGCAGCATCAATCAGCAAACACCAAAACAACATTTTACAGTGAATTACTACACAATTTAGTGATAAAGATGTTATTACATGATTTTCATGGTAAATGGGTTCGTACGATACAAGCATTCAAATTGAGCAATTCAATGTTTAAAACCACCAGTACCATGCATTTAACTAACACCAGTGGAGAAAATTAGACAGAAACAGAGGAACTGACAGAACTCTCAAGGTGAGATTTGGCTTGGTGTAAGTAGATCGGATCGCTATGCAGTATGTACAGCCGGCAGAAAATGTAAAAATTCAGAAAAGGAGAAAAGAGAACCCCACAGACAGAACCAAAATGTACTACACGTAGAAACTTACCTCGCATCATGGTTTTAAATTGTGGTCGCAGTCACGTTTTCATCGCAATCTGTGACATTACGAGAATTTGCTGACAAATTTGGTCCATGCAGCTGCAATTCAGAGAGCCTTAAAAGATATTGCGTGCAAAATTTTGGTGGGGAACCCTTTTTTGGAACCTGTTCTAGGGCCAAAACATACTTTAAATTGTCAGTACTATAGCGAATCCAGAATCCATTGCATCGCACATTAAACCTGAGTGCTGTCAATTGAATATCTGTCAAGTTTGTTATATATGTTGCTGTACATGCACTCCGATCCATTCAATGCCTGTTATTCCTCCATCATTTTCAAATGAAATCTCAACACTGTATCATTCGGTCCCAATATATATAATTTCAAATTTTATTATCACCAAATTCAAGCAGCAGACTGGACAGAATTGTATGATTTGTCTCTGAATTGAATAATTTGTGGCAGTATATACACTAGTCGCTGGGACATCTAATATGACAGTTAAGTCGGGTCCAACTCACACTCAAGCAGCCTACCAACAGCACAGAGAGTAATTGATGGGAACTTGTTGTTAGATCTATTAGTTAATTTAGAATTGAAATATATCTAATTGCACAAGGGTCAGAATCTGAGGAACAATATAATTTATTATAATTGTACAAAAAACAATTTAAACAGAACCTGTATGATAAATATGAATCAGAAACAGGTGCAAAGAGATGAAAGGATTCGAGTCTAACAATATTGTCTCCTTAAGATAATTGGTTCCCTCCAATTGATGCCAAAGATTAATGAACAATTGTCTCCTTTTTTCAACCGCCTCTTATTTATAACCCATGAAGTTTAAACAAAAAACTCTAACACTTGTTACGAAACCAGAAACCCAAGGATGGACCCTTGCTAGTGTGATTCAATCAACTTGGGATAGCTGATCCTGGGAATATGAAATTTGTACCCCCATAGTGTCTGCCAATCACATTAATTAAAAAAAAATGAGTTAAGCATCCTTGGTAAGTCATGACTTGTGAAAATTAAATGAACTAATAAAGAGAATAAATTAAATAAATAAAGAGATCAAATTAGTAATTTTGCCAAAAAATTCTTTTTCTTTTAACTTTTAGATAAGTCAACTTAAAGTACAATATAAAATATTAAAAAATAATGTCTCTTGCCTTTTACTGAGACTTGCTACAGTAAAAAATTCATAAAAAAAATTGGTTTAAAAAGGTATATATACTATCATTTAGATCTTTTGATAAGTTATTCATATTTCAATTCATTAGTTTCTTTGAGTGAGTGTTTGCACTGTTCTAATATCCTATATTTTAGACATTAATTATGTGATATTATTTGGTGTCATATCGTGTCTGTTATCAGATACCCATATCAGAGTTCTTTATGACCATAACAATATATTTCTCACTTTATTTTTAGTTTTACTAAAAGAATATGAGAAATGATTCAAATCCTACATGAGATATATACCTGATTCAGTAACATTTCCTTAGACTCAGAAGTCAAAGTTGTGCAGTTGATAGCGGAAATATATTTTATGTTTGGTGGCAGGTCTCTTTTCTCAAAGCTTCTTGCATTCATTAACCCTATGTTTCGAATGAGGGAAGAAAAGTGGAAAGGAAAAAAATTTGAATTGGAAGAAAAGTGGAAGGAAAGAAAAAAATTATTTTTATTTCCACATAAGTTAACTTTTCTTTCTTTTTTCTTTTTAATTTCTCTTAATCCAAACAAAAGAATATATATTATTATATGTGTGTTTTTTCTCTTTAATTTTTTTCCTTCCTACCAAGCACTGATGGATGATGGAAGAATTGTGATATTGCTGTAATTTAGGGATAAATATATATGTTACGTTGCGCAAGCAAGGTAGAAGTGTAGCAAGAAATTTATCTGTCAGAAAACAATAGCTAAGACTAGCCTCCCTAACAACTTGAAGACATAGTTTCTTGACCTTGAGCTTCCCTATTCTGTACTTGTGCAAGCCGCTCACAATAGTTAGCTTCCAAGTAACCAAGGTTTGGCAGCATAAAAACACTACTCGGTAGTTCAAATAGCCCATTGCACCTACTCACAGGAAGGATCGTGAGCCAACAAGATTTTCAAATTGAAAAAGGCAAGCCACTTATGCCATAAACCAAATCAAGGTATCTTAACTTTTCCATCTTCCCTAAAATTTCTGGAGAACTCACGAGACTTTGTGCAATTCCTAAGGTACATGGTTTTAAGAGAAGTTAAGTTCATGCCACGAGGAAGAACACGAAGACTAGTGCAATAATTAAGATTCAAATTCAAACATTCAAGTTTGTAAAGGAATCCAAACAGAATCATCATGAACTTCAACAAATTTTTTGCAGTTATTGTTAACTTCTTGGGCAAGCATACAAATTTGTCCAAGTAGTAATAAAACGATAAGATCGAGTGTCGAGTCCACATAAACTTTTATTATACTTAAAATTTGTATATATCATATTTTTAAGCAATAAACAAAATAAATTTTGGGATTTTCAAGTGATAATGTATGTAAATATAAATGCGGAATAAAATAAACAGTAAAATAAATTAAGAGCCAGAGAAGAAAAACAAACACTTGAAGAGTTGATTGAAGGTCTAATAAAGCAAAGGAGAAAATACAACCAACACTATAAATCAACCAACACTATAAAACAATCCTTTTTTATAATCAAAACTTTGCTTTGGTTGTATTTTTTATAGGATTACACATTAACCACCCCTTTCAAGTCTTTAATGTGTAATCCTTAAAAAAAATACAACAAACACTATAAATCAACTAATTTTAGCATTTATTGGATAAAAGTTTATAAAAGCTAAATTTCTACGTTTCAATCACAAAAGAAGCATTAAAAGAGAAAAAATAAGATAATTATTATATAATTTAAATGCACCATTTACATATAAATAACAATTATCAATTATCAAGATGCAATTTCTTCAAATTTGGTGCTCCAAACAAGTCAGACACTTCTTTTAGTAATTCACAACAACTTGACTTCATCATTTCCATCAAAGACTTCTTGAAATTCTGCAAAATGCAAAAGATGTATGACTTGTTAACTAATTTAAGAACTTTCAAATGGACTTATTCAAGGCCAAACAAACATCAAGATAGGTGGTTAGCTACTGTAATACCATGATCAGTGGATTCTTGAATGTAAAGAATCTTATAGAGAAGTCCAATATGACATGCTTTTTAGAATCAAAATGAGCTGGCAACGATGATTCAGAATATCCACACCATTTTAGCACCCTAAAACTTTCTGGGAGAGCACTAGGGGCTCTAGAAAAGAGAGCAATTATTACGATCAGTATTTTATGGTTTTCCATCTTCTTCAATGCAATTTCATCCCATTGCACTTCTTTTTCTTTGGGCAAGTGTAGTATGGTGATCTTTGATTTGTCTGGTCCCTTTACGCCAAAAATAAAAATTAAAGTCAGATAAACTTTGCAAATTATAAAGCATATTATCTTAGCACTAATAAATTTTGTCAGCATACAATTGAAAAGAGGAACAACAATTAGAGGTCTTCTACATTTGTCTAAGGAAAAATGAGTCCGACCGAGAGACAAATAAGCATCACACAATTAACAGACCTTGTTCTTTTTGAAAACATGAATAATAACTTTAGAGAACCATATTCTATTGTGTTCACTAGGCTTTAACGGCGATTCCTACCGCACAATATATTTCTCTACCGATATCCTGAATCAGATTATGCATTCTGACACGACATTGAACAATTTTTTTATTAGACACTTATCGATCAACGCCTGGATAACATAGTCCAGGCAAAGCCACGACCACTATGCAGTATGTCTATGAAAACTTTTATTTCATAATCCTGTCTAAAAATATTTCCTTCTCAGTTCACGATTGATGCCTAAATTGACACCACCTAGAACAACATATTCAAGAGTAATTGTGAACTGACTCGACTTCTTCTTTCTTTTTTCAATCTGTAGTTTACATTCAAGGAGGTTATGGATGTATAAAAAATTCACTTCAGAGTCTGTTGGGATGTGTCTAGTATAACATCATTGATCACGAAAACCACAACAATGACAATGACAAAGTCATCATAGGAAAACTAAACTGAGATTTTGTACATATCACTAAATCACAATGACATATGTACAAAATCATTAAAAATATATTTATAAAATTTTCTAAGATAAAAAATAACTTTACAAATAAAAGCAAAAGGACAAAATAATTTAAAATAAATTATTTTTATAAGATAAATATAAGTTTTATTTTTAAAATGATCAATAAATTTAAAATAAACGAAAAATATTTTAAAAAATCTATACAACAAAAAATAATTTAAACCATTTTTTTACACATATGAATAGCTTTAAACCAATTTTTAAAACTACAGCATCATGCTTATTTTAAACTGAACTGATTCTAAAAGTTAAATATTCATGTTTCATTGTGATCACTTAAACTCAGCATCATGCTTATTTGAAAGGAAATGAAAAATAAAGGTGTTGATAAGAAAAAACAAACATAAAAATCAGGAAAAAGAATAAGAGAAAAGAAAAATTAATTAAATTTGTAAATGAAGAAGAAAATAGTAAGAGAAAAAATCTACCTGATTATTTTATTTCACATATGCACACATAATATACATATGATGAATATTTCACTTCTAGTCCATAAAAAAAACATAAAAGCCGGGTTGTTTAGTACAAAGGAAAAACAGAGACAATTGAGAAAAATGTAATTAATTATGTAATTGGTGTGGATTATATAATATAAAAATTAGTTTAAATTATTTCACCTTAATAAACTTATAGATAAGTCTTTTTTAAGTTTAACAAATATATTAAAAAATGTAATTAATTATGTATCCAAACATACTCTTGCTTTAGAGTAAAAAGAAATCAAATGGACAACTTTTTTCAATATAATTAATTATTTTTAAATTTTGTCATATATTTTTGGATATATTCATACTATTTTACCTTGATCTGTTAAATAATAAATTATTGATATTATTATTAATTTTAATAGTATCATCAATTTACGTACAGATATTATAAAACAACACTTTTAATAGTTTTAACTGAAAATAAATTTTATCAACATTTCTATTGAATTATATGATATTATGGTAATAACCATATATATAAAATAATCATTTAGATATTTTAAAATATGAAACTTAATAGAAACTATACATATATTGTAAATAATACATCATGCATTAAAAACAATAAAATGATACAATAAATTATCAATTATTTTTTTATTTATATGACATTGAAGCTTAAAAAATGATCCGTCAAGTCGATCCCTTGATTAGACTAAGCACAAAAAAACATGTGGCCTAAAATGAATCAATCCAAATCGATGGGCTCACGGAGCTAGGCCAATCTCAAGAGTAATAAGCATAAATTCAATTGAACCTATTTTGATCTAGTATTTTTTCTAATTTAAATAAATTTAGACACAAAATAAATAAAATTATCTACCTTGGTCTCCCTGACTAGTTATTGGGCCAGGCCAAGCCACAAACATTATAGCACATAAAGAATTTAGACCCAGCCACTTTTTCTTGCCCGATCCAACCAGCATAGTCAGGTCAGGTAGCCTGCTTTGCATGATCCATAAGAAATATGATACATTTAAAGTTATAATGACTTCAAATTTAATAGTTGAATAATTTTTTTGATCGAATTAAATATATGTAACTCCTACCAATTATTACATTATGAATAACTTTGTCAAAAATATGAATTCTATCAACATCACTGTTGAATTATAATTTTATATTAACTTGTGTCAAATTTTATCAAAAATGACCATTTGAATTTTAAGTTGGCTAAATTTTTCTAACCAATGAACAAAATGCATTTGTTATTGGCAACCCTTGTATCTCTATGTTTACAACCCTACTTAAAAAAAACACATAAATTACAAATACTATGTACTCCTTTGATCTTAAATATAAAAAGAAAAAATATATTTTTCTTGCTCTCAAACATAAAAAAATTTCAACTAATTATATCTCATTTAATGCTACTATCTCTAAAATATCCTTCATTTAATTAAAATTTTAGTCCAATGATTCCTTTTTTATTTTTAACACCAAATTTTAATGAAGGGTAAGTACAAAATAATTTTAAATTGAAATTGATACAATTAAATGTGATTAATTAACTTTCTTAATTAGCATGAATTGATTTTTTTTCTTAGGAAAATGCTAACTAATGTCCTTGTGACATTGGTTAAGAAATTAAAAAGAGATAATATGATAACGTTAAAAAAATCGTAAACAACACAATTTTATGTGTCCTAGAATTTTTTTTTTCTCTTTTTAGTTCATCAATCAATATCCTAAAGACACTTACTAACAAAAAAAAAAAAAACTTTTTTCTTATATTTGAGAGTAGAGGGGATATATGATAACCCCTCCCCTCATCCCCTTACCATTTTTTTTAAAAAAAAAAAAAAAAAACCCACTCATAAGATGCACCTATTTAAAAAAAAGAAAAGAATCTCTCATTTCATATACACTTAACTAATACTTATCTTTCTTATATCTTTTTCTTTTTATCACATTATATAACCTATAAAATTTATATTTGTTATTTTTTTATTATCTTTGTTATTAGGTGTCTAATAACATATTGAATGTCTAAGTAGTAATTAACTTTCCACTGAAAGAGACCAAGCGCGACAACATAATGAGACACATCATGTTACACATTTTATAATCGGATAAAACTCAGCTTAATTCACCAATTATTAGTTAATGACAACCTTTAAATGTCTTCACTGGAGTATAGTAGTTATCATTAGCCGTATATAATATAAAATAAAACAGAAGTTGCCGTTCCATTGAACCAAGGCACAATATCGAAAGGCTTAGTCCAAGACACTGTCTCCACTAAGCACAGACACACCAAATTAAAGACTTCGATGTTATGACAATTAATCACCCAAGCATGCTGCTTGCCTTCTAAGCACAGACGCACGAAATAGTTATATGGCAATTAAATAATCTTAAATTATCACTGATAAACACGTAAGTGTCATTTTCAATGCGAGTTATAGTTCCAAAATAGATCTTTCTTGTTCCTTTGTGTACCTAAAATTGCAAATAAAATATTCGAGAAACAAAAGAAAAGGCAACTACAAAGGTAATTTGGAAAAATTAAACAGCAATGCTAAAGGTAACTGACTCAATTGTAAGTTAAACAGAAAATATTATTTCTCATCTTTTTTATCTTTCTTTTAAGATTTTTTTTTATGAGATAGTTTGGAGTTTCTTATGTTATCTTTTTCATTTCTACTTCAAAATAACTGCATATGTATAAATTAATTAAAAATTAGGTGAGAAATAAGAATGTAATTGACAAAATAATAATTAATGTTATCTTAAATTTCAAAAACATATAAATAACAATATTATTTTTCAAAATCTGAAAATAAAAAAATAACCAAGGGTTGATAAAAAAAAGGATTAAAAGAAATTGAAAATGAATGAAAATCACGTGTTATCGAAAATATAGAGTATTCATACCACACGAATTATACTACTCATTTTAAATCAAAATTGTTGGTGTTTAAGATTAATGCGCACGGTTTACGAAATTCTCATAATTTAGCCTAAATTATCGTCATTTAATGTCTATGATGAAATAATTGTGAAGTAGATTATAATTATCTAAATCATGTTAAATAGGGATATACGTACAAAAAATAATTAAAACTTAAAATCTGTGACACATCAACAGTTTTTTTTAAATAAAAAAAAACTAAAACATCAATAATTTTGATGCAAAGGAAGTAATGAGCAATTTTCAAAATTAAATTACCCCAATTAATCTCAATGCCCTTGCATTTGCAATTAATGGTTTTTCTCCTCCCCTGAAAGAAAACACAAGCTTAGGACCACATTCGTTTGGATGAATCCTGGGTATCCTCACCTGAGAACTGAATTAATTATACGAAAAAATCTATATAAAGGATTTCCTTTCATTCTACATATAATAAATTTAAGAATCAAATTCTTTAATCAGAAATAATGGTATATTTATCAATTATCACAATATATTAGTACCTAACATCACTTATCCCTATTAGAAATCCAACCAAGTATGTACAAGTTACAAGAGAAATTGATAAGAACGTCAAGATGAAATTTTAGAGTTTAGCATCATGCATTGCTATGCACAAAACCCATGAAATGCATTATCTCCAACAGGATAATTCCGTGATAGCCCATAAGTGAATTTTTGGACAAAACAGCTGATGGCATATTAACAGATTGCATTCCAAGATTGACGAAACTAGTGTCTCGGACAAACAAAGTATGGGCATTTCTGGAAAAGATGCACATTTTTACCACCAAAAGTAAATGAATATCTTAAATACACAAAACTACTTAAATTGCACCTGTCCTTATCAAGAGATAAACGTGACAGCAATAAGAGCCATCATCAGAAGAGGGTGAAACATTTATGAAACGACATTAATTAATTTCAGAGTTTATCAACAAAAACAAACTGTCATAGCATATGGCATTAACAGTAACAACTAAAAAAATAAAAGATTCCTCTTCAGCCTAAGCTGAAATATTAACCCAAAAAAAAAATATATTTAAATATTAATAAACAAAAACTATCACAAACTAGTATCCAATTTTGAATTTTCTACTTGCTCCATTCCCAATTCTAAGTTTCTCAATGGATCAAGATTAAGACAATTAACGATGATCCATAATGAGAAACATGAAAATAGACACACAAAAAAATCTACCTTAATTAACTTCAGTGAGTGTCATCGTTGGTACTGTTTGTGTTGTAAGGATGATTATATTATTATTACTATCACTACCAGTGCCATTGATTTTTTCACCTGGTTCCAACGATTTGTTCCTGCCAGAAGTGTTCTTGTTGTTGTGCATCCACACCTTGAAGACCCCTCTTGAAACGCCAATCTCGTTGCAGAAATCTTGCACCAATCCTTCTTCTGCTTTCTGCATTCTCCAACCTAATTTCTCGGCGAAATTGTGCATTTTTTGTTTCTGTTCATGGCTGAACTTGGTCCTATGCCTCTTCTTCCCACTCGAGTTTCCTCGGGTGGAGTGGGAAGAAGAGTTAAAATTAAAACTCATGTGATGTTGGTGATGTTCATTTCCAAGGCCCAAAAGCCCGTGGGTCGGTATTGGACCTTGGAAATGGTGGGATGAAGGTGGGAAATGATGCGAGATTGGCGGTGGGCTCGGGCTCGGGCTCGACATCGGGCTTGGAGTTGGGCTCAGGCCCGGCTCGTGACGAGGCAGCGGCGGCGAGTGGTAGAAGCTTATGAAATTGGGCCTGGAGTTGGAGCGGTGATGATTTTCCTGTGTGTCGCGACGGCGGTGGAAGTTACGGTGGCATCCGCACGCGGCGCACGTTAGCGAGCGCGGTTCATTGGGGTTGGATGAAGAAGAGGGCATGAATTCACCGCACCCATCAAGCGCGTGGCCACCTATGCTGGCTGCATGGTTTTTGAGGCACTCTTTGTAGGTAACCGCCGTGGACGGTGGCTGTTGCGGCGGTGACACGGTGGTTGGCTGGTGGTGGTGGTGCTTGAGGAAACCGTTTGTGGTGGTGTTGGGTTGTGGAGGGGTTTGAGAATTTGTGTCCTTGGTTAGGTCCATGTATGTGAGTTTGTGTAAAGAAGTGATTGATAAAACAGGGGGGAAAAAAATAAAGAAAGAGAAAGGGGGTTATAGTTTTGACATGTTTTATAGAGTGTTCTTCAAGGGTTGAATTGTGTTATGAAAAAGAAAAAAAAAAAAAAGAATCTAAAGTTTAAGACTTTGAAAGGGGTGGTGATGATGGAGGTGGAACATCATGGTGGTGATGATGATGGTTTTGTAATGTGAAGTGATGACAAAATCTGAGGTTTAAATGGGGTTGTGGGGAAATTCAAAATGGTCCAAAAATCTTTAATAATAATGAATTGAGATGAGAACGCAAACACGAAGTCAAGCTAAGGCATCATGGAAAAATCTACTTAATTTGCTTTCTGAAATAATGGTGGTAAGTAGTAATCAAAATTGAAAATTCGTGTTTAGTTTCCATTATTTATTTTTATTTTTTTTTTTAAAAAAAGCATCACATGAGTTAGTTTGGGGCAATAAATTTGTTTGATCCGTGTTGAAGGGACAGAGTTTGGTCCGAGTCTTGGAAGGGTACGTGGCAGTTAGTTGGAAATGTGTTTACTTATTGCATGAAACCAAACCAACGAACATTTGAGTCCCTGCAGGGCCAGCTCATCGCACTGCATAATACTACCAAATGCCATTGCTTTCTTTTCTTTCCCCGACAAATCTTCATTTCATTCTTCGTGTCACCCATAATGCTTTTCTTCAATTGCTTCAAGGGCTTCAAATGGTAGAATACCTTTTTTTTTTTTTTTTTTATAGTTGAGTATTTATCGTTTGAATTTTGTTAGGGATATGGATAAAGCGGTCTTTCTGAGTTACTCCTACTTTGTCAACCAGTTTGTCTCGTGGAGAATTAGATAGTTAAAATCTTGACCAGATTTACGTATTTTTCAAATCCATAAAAATTAAAGACTCACGCACTCGATTTAATTAACATGAATTTATGTAATATTTAGTGGGATTAACATTTTTTTACTTTAAAAAAATCGGAAAAAAAATACTCTCGTCTTAGCATCTTATCTTTTGCACAACTAAAAAGCAGCACGATTGAAAAGTAAACAAACACTTTTGAGACAAAAAATGCCATTCTATCGTACATGCCGTACTCCCTCGTCGTCTCCAATTACAAATCGTTGGGTCGGTTGGGGGCAGGGTTAATAGTTTATCAACTTAAATTTTACTCCATTTCATTGCAGGACTTTTAGAAAATTACTTTTCACATCATATTGTTTTTGTACAGCAAAACATTATATTATATTAATAAGGTGAAACAAAAAAGCCACAAGGAGTGACCTTCCTGTCACAAGATTAATTACAACAAAATCCATACAAAACAAATATAAACAAATATTACCTCTAGCAATGGCTCAATACAATAAAGAGTGAATACTCTCTGACAAGATTATGGTGACCTACAAAAATATGATATAAATAATATTTTTTACATCAATTATACTAGAATTAGAACGTATTTTTAATATTAGTTCCTTAGTAATCAATTTAGAATGTAGATATATTTCCAATTTTTTTAAATTTCATCCGATTCTTTCAAATTGTTTTAACTTACTTAAAAAGTAATTTTTAATTTGTATTAGTTTTTAATACAATCTATCTAGAATGTTCAATCTAGAATGTTGACATAATTTTAAATTTTTTAGATTCTAAATCTGACTTTCTACATTAATTATATGATGAACCAACTTGAAAAGTGACTTTTTATTTTTTTTATTATACAATAGATGTAGAAAGTACTATTAAATCTCAATCTTGTTCATGTCAAACCCTTTCACTCTAAATAGTACATCGTTTCTAACGCATGTCTCAAATAGTAGAAAGCCTTCCCACACTCCATTCTTGTCGTTTCAACCCTTTAATCACTGTTTTAGTCTGATTTTTGTTGTCGTTTCATTGTTGTTCTCGTGGCCACTATTCAATAGGTGTGTTCTTGTTCGTTGTTACTTGATTTTCTCTTTCTCTGGTTTGCTTTTTCGTGTTATGTTATTTAGTGTTTCCTACTATTGTGTTTGGTCTCTGGTAGTGTGTGTATCTTTTGTTATGTTGTTGTTCTATGTTAATGCATTCAGGGTCTCTAGTCCAGGTTGCTGAAGTGATGATGTGTATTCAGGGTCATATTGCTCTTGTTCATTTTTGTGGATCAATCTTGTTTGTATTCTTTTGAAGCATGATTAATATTATGAAGCATGTTGTAGTCTCTGAATCATTTTATACTGTGTAGGTTTGTTTGATTTCTGCTACCCTTCCTCATGAAATACTGGAGATGACTAACAAATTCATGACAGATCCAGTAAGGATCCTTGTAAAACGTGATGAATTGACATTGGAGGTAAGCAATTGTTTTCATATTCTTATTG
>PYAF01002466.1:35522-45652 GCA_007407185.1 Glycine tomentella
CATTCTTTTGTAATCCTACTTTTATAGTGGAAGATTTTTCTGGGTCAGTGCCCCGTGGTTTTACTCTTCACATTGAGGAGGTTTTCCACGTTAAAATTGTTTTGTGTTCTCTGGGTGATATTATTCTGCTTCTATAATTTCCCATCTCCTCACAGATTTACTCCGCTTCCGCAAATAGATGGGTTTGGGACCCAACAGTTATGTACCACGAAAAAGATATGTCTAATTCAAACAATACGCCCCAAAAATTAGCATGTCACAACATACTATGTCTTTGGCATATCAGTGTAATAAATAATCACAAGAGAATAAAAAGCATATTCTTCATTCTTCCAAGGACATGTGATTCGCAACGAAGTGACACTCTCAAAAGGCAGTTTCAAACCATAGGAAGAAGAATGAAAAAAATAGAAAGCAACAAGTCATTTTAACTCTCACTTTAATTGCAAGATAAAAGAAGAAAAATCTAGAAAAGAAGGCATAAATGTCCATGCGCTGGTCGTTTTTCACTTGGACCATGACCAGTCATGAGTCACCCTTCATATTAAGAATAAACCAAGGAATTTATGCTTTCGACAGCTCCTAGTTGCATGTGATATTTTATGTTAAATAAAGTAAAGAGAGAGCAAGAAATTTTGAAGGGACAAATAGAGTTTGAGTACCCACCTATCTAATCTAATCTAAAAGTAGAACAAAGCATAAAGGTAGTAACATTGAGCCCAAGAAATCTAGTACTGTTATTTTTGTTACCTTGGGAAGTGAGCTTGGAATTCTAAAGTGGCTTGGAGATCTTAGAGAAGTTAGAAAAGTGCATAAAGCAAGAATTTGTTTCTTTTGGGGACTATTCTATTCCCCTATCTATCTATTCTTTACATTACCTGCTTGCACTGTTCCAATCTCCTGCTTCTTCTGCCTGGCCCATAGTCACTGACCCGGTCTTGCTAATTAAAGCAACTAATGTTTAACACAGTCCTTTCTTAATAACAAAGGAATTGTAGTTTACCATATTAACCCCTAAGACCAGAGTTTTTTTATATAGAGAAAACCTGAAACTTTTGCAAATTGTATAATGTAACTTGTTATTATGAGATAGCCATATATTATGCTCACACATATGTAGATATTAATATAAACATATAACACAAATCCTAAATCAGAATAAAGATTAAAGACATTAACATATTATAAGTTAGTTTTAGACATTAGAATAAAATACTATCATCTAATCATTGCAGTATTCCACTTGTATTGGTTGATACACAAATTTTAAAAATAGTTAAAAACATATATGCTAAAAGTATGCAAAAGAATTCAATAGATACATAAGGGATACATACCAGAATGATAGTAACTATTTTGAATTATCCTAGTGAGCCAATTACAAGCAATCACTAGAGAATTTAATATCTATTAATCCATATATACACAAACAGATATAGAAGTATGATGTGGCAAGTTGGACAGGAGTCCAGGCCATGGTGTTTGGCTTCTTTTGGTGAAAAAAGAAGGCATATGAGAGACATGTAGGGAAAGAAATGAAATGAGAAAAGAAATATACTTGGACTCTCAAGGACATTGTCCCAACCCCCTTTATTCATCCTTGTCAGATTCTTCAAGAACAACAGCCTTAATTTGTTGGGAGATATAAGGTTGGTTGGGTGATTAAGAAAAAGGGAAAGATCTTGGGTTTGATCCCTCCTGTTAACAAAAATAACAAATTAAAATTAACATTTACTGATAAAAAAAAAACAGCCTTAATTTGCTAAGATTTCAGGCTTGTGATTCTAAATGAATCTAAAATTCCTGTAGGCCCTCCTTGCTTTAACCTTTAAAGCCCCCTCCAAAATTCAGTAGGGACATATATAACAACGTTATGTCTACAGGAATGGACCATAAGAACACAGATATTATTACTAGGAGAGAGCTGTTATTCTCCTGTCACTCACTCTTAACAGGAAGAATACACACCTTCTATTCTTCTTCTTCTTCTTCTTCTTCTTTCAGGGTAAAGAGAATATGGTGTTTCATCCTTCTAGAACAATCATTCTTCTTCTCTTTGTTGGGTTCTTAATATCAATTCAAACAGAGAATGTGTTAGGCCTGAGAAGTTCAGAAATTGCACTAAGACACAGCCACAAACACCAAAGGATATTGCTGCAGAATCAAGATGCTCTGAAGGCTACAGAGGAATTATCGAACATAAAGAAGAATTCAGCAAATGCGAACAAAGGGCGCGATCCAACGAAAAAGAACTCGGAAAATTTCAACCATGAGTTTGATCCAAATCAGTCAAGCAAAAGGAGAGTGCCAAGAGGATCAGATCCTATCCACAACAGGATTTGAAGCATTCATCTTGTTCCTTTGACTAGGAAAGCAAGCAACAAAACACATGGAAGCAAGGAAATGCAGAGCAGGTTAGAAATATAGTTGAACTGTACCTGCATTCTCAAAAAGATCTTCACAACATTTGTTTGGTTTTTTCCCCTTCTTTTTTCAATCTAATGTTAAGAGTTTTGTCAAAGAGAGGCATGTATTTTGTACAGTCAAGCTTTTATAGATAGCAATTCAGTGAACCAGCATCATCTAAAAAGACAGTATAGAGGATGATCATGATGATCCAAGCTCCAACAGAAAATGTTTTCTTTTAGTTTCGTTCAGTGAAAGAAAATACCCACATGCACTAGTATTACAGTTTCAGCAAGATTATAGTGAAATTCTTTTGTAATGCTATCTTATGTCAGAAGTATTTCATATCTAATGATCTTTCATATCTTAAGTTTTTGGACCCTACAAACAAGTATTATTCGTTAACCAACAAAAGTACCGTTAATGTTAACAGACAAAATAAAATAAAATAATTCGTAAAGAAGATGTTAGATTTTTTTTTTTATCGATAAATTTTAATTGCTAATTTTGTTGATTGGGGGATTCGAACTCATGACTTATCCTTCATCCCTTTATCCTCTATCACCAAATCAACGTTATATCTCCAAAAAGAAGATGCTAAATTCATCCGTATACGAGAGGACAATTTTTTTTTTATTTTTTATTTTTATCGACAAATGTTAATTTTTATTAATGGAGGGATTTGAACCTGTAATATCTCGTATTTCTTTCTCCCATTACTATTAAATCAACCTTATATATTCACACCGGAGTACAACTAACTTGCTAAAAATAAGGTGTTGTTAACCCATCAAGGCGTCAGTTTTTTTTCCCCCAAAAATATAATGAATAGTTTTCATATTCGTAATACTTCATTTGTTTTTAAAAACATAATAGAATACTAAAATATCATTCAACATAAAGTCATCTCTCTCGTGGATCATCAAAGTTAATATAGGCTCTAATAGCATACAAGATGCAAACTCAAGAAAGTGTTGCTTCAACATCCATTGAATGTTCGACGTGGGGAATAGGAAGAACAGAAAAATGAAAGTTAATATCCTTTTCATAATTGACAAGCGCTAAGATTCTTGATGAATGTTCCTTGGATGTGACAAACTGCAATGATTAGTGGGACAAATATTAATTATTAGTTATTAGTTTTTTTAGTGAAAAAAATCGAATCCATGATTTTTCCACTTTTTTTTTCTTCTTTTATCATCAAACTAACTTTATAACTTCACTATATGTGAACAGTATCAATACAAAAACAATAGCTATTAATCTTTTTTTTTTCTGGTAAAATATGGTTCAAAAGATCATAATACATCTGTCAAAACTCAAAAGCATAACATTGGGATTGAAGCATGGTCGGGCCATATCAGATAAGGATTAGGAAGAATGATTGAACTAAAAGTTCTATATCAGTATTCAGTACTATTTTGCACCTATTCATGCTAAAGCAGAATCTACTTATTCATTTTATTTCTTCAAAATCTTTCTGTTTTCGTGCCCCAATTCCATACAGGGGTTTGACTGAAGAACTGTCCATTACTGTACACAAATTTCTATGGTTGGTCCAGAGCATCATAATATTTACTTCCTCCTTCCATTTGATCACGAGATCATTGTAAATGTCTAAATACATTTAAATGGTTGATAGCCAGGATAATAATCCTATTGATATAATTGTTGGAACCACAACCACAGGGGTGGTATCATCCAAGTTTGACAAGGAAAATGTTCAAAGTAAACTCAGATGAAGCAACGTGTATACGTGTATAACCAATTTGCCAAAGATAAAAAAGAAAAAAAAAGTGGTATGGTTCACAAGTAGCAACATAGATTTCCCCATAATTGCATGTAATACCCCATCAACACTTGGTCTATAAAGAAATCTGTCAGTTCATAATGGAAATTCACAATGAAAAGCAGAAAATTATTCTTGAAAAAATGAAATACAGATCCAGGATATCCTTTAAACTGAAGTTACTGTACCAGTATGGTTTTAAAAAACGACAAGCGAGCACAGTTTTGACCACAACGTCAAGGTTTTTGGGATGTCTACAACCGCAAAGCAACTGCGATTGTCCTTACATCGACCACATTTGTCCGCCATTTCTCATAATATCAAGAAACATGACAAAACAACGACCATGACTGCAACATCAATCCATGAATGCTACCATCTATAATTTTTACTCTCCATTATCAAACCTTTATTTCTTACAATCTCTAATTGCAGTGAATATGGGAATATTCAATTAAATTTCTGTTTTGCCTAAACCTTCATTTCTCACAATCTCTAAGTGCAGTGAACTTGAGAATATTCATTATTCAATTTCTATTTTGCCTATATTTTTTTCCTTTATTCTCTTGATCAAATCGAAATATTTGCAGCACAAGGAACGTGTACATGAAACTATTTCTAAGAGAAAAAAAATCGAATTAAAACATTCCAATATAATATAATAGATTTTTTTAAAAATCGAAACACAATATAAACAAGTCTACAGAGAAGATTCAGAAGAAGATATAACAATAACAACAACCATAAAATAAAAATAAAAATTAAAAAACCTATGAAGTAGTATCCAGATGCAATAGCTACTTCAAAGTTCATGTTCCACACATTTCATCATCAGAGGCTAGAAAAGTTCGTTGGTTTCACGGTCCCTGAAATTCAATGGGCCAGACTCGGTCCATCCAACCCATTAAATGGCTTAGGTTAAATTAGGGCTGGCTTTATCGATACTGAGCTACTACAAACCTTGTAACGACAGTGTCGAATAGAGCATAAAAAAAATCCATTTTAGTCCTGCAAAATGATGATAAATTATCATTAGATGAAAAATTTAAAATTATTCTTGACTGTGCAAAAAAGTGTGATATATTATTCTTGTTGTAAAATTTGTGAGACCATTTTATTATTAAGTTGTAATGTTTTATAATCAATTTGACAATAAATTATTTTTTATGACCAATTTGGTATTGAGTTGTAAATTTTAGAAACTAATTTGTCATTAAATTATTTGTAAGATTAATATGTTTCAATTTTTACATATTTGGAGATTAAATTTGAATTTTCTATCTTTCAGGTATCAAAATGAATATTTATCCAAATAAATTTTATCTACCATATTTTAGCTTCATTCACTTTGAAAATTAGGAAATCAATATTATTTTTTTTTGTTATCATGTTGTTGGTATGGAGTATCCACCGACTTTACTGATGACTAATTTTCATCATATAACATATTGTTAGTATTTTTTTAAGAAAATATATCCCTTTTATTTTATATTTTTACTTTAAATTATAAAATCATCACATTGTTTTTTACTTGATTCTTGTTTTTAAAGATTTGTATAGGAAACTAAGGAAACTAGGGAAACATTTATTTTTGTATGAATCTTTGAAAGCAATAACAGATTAAAAACAAAGTGTCGGTTTTATAATCAAAAATAAAATAAAATAAAAACATTTTGTCAAAATAAATAACATCAAAGTTCTTTCTTTCAAACTTATATATTTACAGAATTATGTAAGATTTCTTTGTGTTTAAATATATAAAAAAATATATGTAACCATGACAATTAATAAAGGAAAAATATTTTATGTAAATAATATCATTATTTTGTTAAGTGTGTGAATAAAAGATTCCAATTGGCAATATAAAGATTAATTACATTAAGATATAAAAGATTACTAATGTGGATTTTCAACAAAGTGTTTTTATACACATGATTAGGAATTGGATCTTCATTAACATGTTCAAGAAACTTATTTACCAATTATGAAATCTTTGTTGAGTGATAACATCATTCAAATCCATACAAATATATATGATATTATTTAAAGTCAACTATCATGAAATAAACAAGTAAAACAAATGATTTTCGTATCGACTTCATGTATCTTCTACAGGAAGTAATTTTGTTCAAGTTAAGTTAGATGATTATTAATAACAAATTCTTTCTTTAAGTATTTAAGATAATTGCATGCATGAGATGTGAATGTTATACTACTGGCCAAGGTTAAATGACTTTACCTTAATTGATTCTCATGCTTAATGATTATTTTTTATTTATTTATTAAAACAAAGTTTTATTCCCAAGTTTTAATATCTCAAATAAGAATTAGTTAGTCCCACACTTAAGATAGACTATCTCATAATATAAAATAAAAAGAAAAGGATAAAAATATTTTTTATCCCTTAGTTTAATCCCCAAGCTTTATCAAAACTCATAAAATTCATTCCAATTGCTAACACTGAAAAATAGTAATGAATTTTGTTAAAATTATATCACAAGTAAGATTTTACTAAAAAAAACAAAGGTTAATGACGTTCTGATGAGTTTTGAAAAGATTTAGGATAAATTAAAATAGTAGGTAGAAGGAAGAAGAAACTTGTATAATACTTAATTGAGAAAAATTATTATGTTTTTTTATTTATAAATTTTGTTTTAAATGAGTGTGAAGTCATTTTTCTGTCCTTATACATATACTTGCAATATTTTTTCTGTTTTTTTAAATAGTGTTATTTTTACCAAGAGATTATTACTACTATATGTTAAACCTTAATTCATCCAATGTACATAGTTTCTTAAAAGTTAAAACCAATTCTTCTCTTTTGCACGACTCTTTAGTCTTTACGTTAGTTAGTTTTTGAACCTCTCAAATTCTAAAACAAATAAAATTAATTAGGGGGAAATCAACATAAAATGGAGTAAGCATTAAGACATAATTTAAAGAGTTTTTTTCGACAAATATCTAGAGGGAAAGATTCATCAACTACTTCTTTGTTAGCCTAATCATTTCCAAAATACACAATTTATAACGTGTTAAACGTGTACACCCATGCATGTTAAATGTATGCACCGGTTAAAGATTCAAGATGATAGAAGGATAAACACGTCTTATAATTAGATTTTCCAGGACCCCATCCATAACAGTTATTTTAAGAAATTAATGTATATTTTTCTAGATATGATAGAACTAATTTAGAGCTTTATTCTACTATTAGTACTGATCTCAAATATAAATAGAAAAAAACATCTTTTTTTTTCAAATATTAAAAAATTCTAATTAAATTTATCTTATTTAATATTATTATCTCTAAAATATTCTTCATTTAATTGAGGTACTAGTTTTAATGACATTTTTTTTTATCATTGATATCAAGTTTCAATGAAGACAAGTTAAAAAAATAATTAAAATTGATACAATATTATGTAATTAAATATGATTAATTAATTTTTTAGTTAGAGCATCTCTAAAGTGGATATTTTATAAGTTGCTTAACAAGTTTTTATCTTTATCATTAGAGAAGATGATTTGACTGTTTAATTTATTTTTACCAATTAAAAACTCACTTTTTAATTATAAAATTTAATGTGACTCAAGTTAATATTACTTTAACAATTTTAATATTGAAGTAAATTTTTATATAAAACTTTTAAATTTATGTGACATTATAAGATTCACAAATTTAAGATAAACAACTTATTTAAATAATCATGTATTATAGATACTCTTAGTGTATCATATTTTTCTTCTTAAATTTGAAATTAGTGGGAGTATTTCTTAAACTAAAATCAAGAAATCTGATCATATGGTCTATTTATCCTCCAATGCAAGTTGAAAAAAATAACTTGTCCTGTTGACAACCTTGAACTAATGTGAAAAGTTGACTGGATGGTAATAATAACATTAACATCATACTAGTAACATGCTTCACTTACCGCAAATTCAATAGCAAAAAAACCACGTATGTGGGCTCTCCTTTACCATTTGCATTCAAAACAAAAATGCAATAATAGCCGAACAATTATAGGTTGTTTCTTAGGGACAAAGATTCAGAAGGAGAAACATGAATGTTCCTCATGCCCAGGTTTCAGCTTTAAATTTTCCCATTTTTAGGGTTTATAGAGAAATTACTACAAGTCTACAATATTACTTGTACCATATTAAAGCTGTGCTTTCAGGAAATTAATTCATTAGGTCAAATTATCCTTGCCTATGTTACTTTGTGTCACTCACTACTACGCGCATGCTATGTTTGATGATGACAGATGTCAGAGGACTACTTCATTCAATTGAGGGTGGTTTTGACTTTCAGCCAACCCAAATTACAAAAAGCCAAATTTCTTGGCTTGGAGTGCTGTCTATTTCTTCACAGCAATATAAAATCACTACTCATTTGATTGGTGATTTAAAAGTTTGTGTCATTTAGCTATGTACAATTTTCTTCTATATAATCCCAGCAAATTAGGCACGCTTTAATCTTATAACATGTCTTGTCAATGCTGATCGCTAACCCATTTGAACACACGTTTTGTCCCTTGGATTCTAGTCTAGCATGCATGATTTGATTGAGGATTAGTTCCGTGAGGGGAGAGAGAAGATTATAATTAGTAGCATTTAGCATATATGACTATGATCATACATTGTGCTTGATTTGATAGAGTAGTGTGCAGCTAGGCTGAGTGTGAGTGTGTATGTGAAGATTAATTAGCATATGACTATGATCAATCAAATCGTGCTATTGGATCCAATATAAATCAAAGTCATAAAAATGTTATTAATTATGTGAATTCCAAGGATAAGATAATTAATGATTTGAATATGGCTTCACAAATTATCGACGACCTTGCTAGCTAAGCTAATTTACACATTTCTTTAGTCAAAGTTTGATTTGAATTGATGCACGTTGCTATTCGAACACTAATTCCCGTCACGTAAAGGAAATAGGAACTGTTGGATTTGAACTTCCATTCTTAATAATCACCACAAATACAGAACCGCATTAAAGAAAAGAAGACTTGGACTTTTGATTTTTCTCACTAAATATGGGTTAGAGATAGAAAGCTTTCAGGTCGTGTTACTATCATTAAAGAAACCAAAATATTCTTCATATAACTTAATCTAGGATGTGCTCCATAACAAGTTGAAAAAAAATAATTAAAATAATTACGTTGATTTGTTAAACGAATAAATAACAAGGTTAGGCCAGGTTTTATATTTTTAAATTAGGCCAAGGCCAGGCCTAACCAAGCTTGGCCTGACCTGGCCTGTTTCCACCCCTAAATTTAGAATCCATGCAATGTATGTTTTTTTTAAGTAAAAAAAGGGTGAGAAATAAAAAAAAAAGTATAATGTTTAAATTTTAAAAATAAAAAAAATGTATTAAAAATTAAAATTGTTTTTTTTAAAGTAAGAAAGAAAAAAAACAATAAAGTAAAATGTTTAAATTTTTAAGAATAAAAATTAAATGCATTAAAAAATGAAAAGAAATGCAAATTGTTTTTAGTAAAAGAGTGAGATAGGAAAAAACAATAAAATTAAATGTTTAAATTTTATTAAGAATAAAAATAAAATATATTAAAAAATAAATAAAAAACAACGTAGGGTTTATTGTTATTCTCCTTGAAGGCACTGTCGCATACCACAAAACCCCTCGTCCCTCTCTCACCTTAATCGGCAGAGCCACTGCAACAGGAAGCAGCAGAGTTCGCCGCTGCTCCGCGACCTTACCGTATCAGTTTCCGTCCTTCTTTTCGTAATTGCAGCGAAGAATGGGGAAGCGTAAGGAGCGGATTCAGAACCCGGAACCATTCGATCCGTACGGCTCCGACCCCGGGAAAATGAAGAAGCTCTCGAAGGCGCCGAAGCGGCACCAGCAGGAGGAGCAGTTCATCGCTCCCAAACTCAGCTCCAAGATCATGAAGCAGGCGCTTATCCAGCA
>PYAF01002466.1:59770-73807 GCA_007407185.1 Glycine tomentella
ATATATAGTTATAAAAAAAACTAATTAACTAATTCTATAAGATATTATAGTATTAAAAAGTATTTTTTGAATTAGTTAAATAAGTTATTAATTTATTAGTTAACATATAAGACTTTTATGTGGTTACTCAATATTTTAAAAGAGTATCTAAATCTTAAAATTAAATTTATTAAAAGATTAATAGTTTAGGAATAATAATTTTCATTAAAGTTTTTAAATGATTAATAGTTTTTTTTATTTAATAATTCTATTGATCATAATTAATAATTAATAATATATCAGGATGGTCAAAATTGTTAATTTATAAACTAGACGACCAAAAATATGAATTTGATAAATTTCACCTTATTTATTTAGTAAGTGGTGACTCACATTGTCTCTCTTAATCTATTTCAGACCATTAGTTTGTCTAAAGTCAAACACATCAATTAAGCCTCAATAATTGACTCATATTTTTGGATGAAGCCTTGTATTAGAGGGCCAATAAGTTCATTCAAAGTGTATTGTACTTTGTCATTTTGGGATTGTAGAATAATATTTTGCAGTGGCTTTGTTACATTGTCGATTATATTTGTAGTATTTATATGTAGTTTTCTTCGACCTATGGCGCTAGTTGGTATTGTATTATGATAATTATACATGTTTATATATTATTTTTGGAATGACCAAGGACGTGTAGCTCAATTAATTGAGCAAGGTGTATAAGTGAGTGTTGTAATCCTGCTAAAATTTAAAATCAAATAATCTTTGAAATGCAAGTTTATAAATTTGGATTACATTTATTATTTTAGATGAAATTGGTCATATTAAAGCTTGTCATACTATAGTGGTTGTTTGTGGGGTAGTCATGATTGGATTTTGGATCGTGTCAAAGGATATAATAATCGTAATAATTGTGGTTACAATTGATTTTTAGCATCCATATGCATGTGTTAAACTTGTGCATAAAATAAAAAGATGTGGCTAAATAAAGAATATCTTTGTTTGCTATTGGTTCATATTTGTAAGATTTCTATTATTCTATTGTCAAATTAAAATCTACAATGTATTGAATAATACTATCAACATTACATATTTTACTACAAAAATTATTTGATTTATTTTCTTCCACTGATACAATTTATTGTAATGAAATAAGAGCATATAACCCACGAATTGTGATACTAGTGGCTAGAAGCTTAAACTCTTTAAGCATATGATGAGGGGTTCAATTTTTGGTTTATGTGAATAGAACAACATTTGCAGTGAGAAGAATTATCCCTTAATTGATATTTTACTTCTTCAAGAGTTAGTATCATGATTTCTTAATGTGGAAATACCTTGCTTTTTTTATTAAAAAAAAAAAGAAGATAAGAGCATATATTTGATGTATAATTATTAATTAATTTGGTGATTTATTCTGTACTATTTGTTTTCTTTTCAACATTTATTTTCTTTTATCACAATTAACAATTATTGTCTCTTTTTCCTCTAGCAATTATTAAGTTTTTGGGTACAATAAATAGGAATTATTGTTAGATTTCATCATAAATTAATAATTTTAGTTTGGATTACTAAATAATATAAACATCAGTGAAGCCCATAAGTCCAAGTACATTCATTCGTTGCTTGCTTAAAAAATTTAAAGCTCGATATTGTCTGAGTGTATCCTATTACATTTTCACCTTTGCCTACACATGATAGGTATAGTCCAAAAAATAAGATAAATTTGTATTTTTATTTCGTTGCCTTGGAACTCCTTCTTTGAACAAAAAAAAGTTGGAAACTTGGAAAAGTGTCCAACAATGAAAGGAAATTCTATTAAATATATGATCACCCATAAACTAAAATAGAAATATTTTTATTTATTACATGTTGGATTAAATTTACATAAATTCAATGTAACTAAAAAGTAATTATTAATTGTTCAACCTCGAAGACATCCTTGAAACAAAAAGTGAATGACTAATTAAGCATTATCAAAGGAATATGTAATTAGATTACTATGGCAATGAAGGAAACAAGACAATTTCTTGCTCGCACTTTTTGCATAAAAAAATATGAGGAATTTCTTCATCATTGGGAATTCGAACACACCTAGTATGTTGCCGAATTTCACAAATATCACACGAGACCATCCTCTCACCATCATCTTCTATAGTTCCACAAGTGCAATCCGTTATACCATTGTTCGGATCACTTTCACATATTTGTTCAATCATGTTTATTCCTATGTCACCATGCCAACCCTCAAGCACAACTTTTCCACCCACTTCAATTAGACCAAAAACCATTTTTGTCTCATTATTGACACTCAAATTCCCAAATGATTCCACCACAAAACTCCTTAACCCCCAATAAATTTCTTTAAAATTCCTTTCAACTTCTAGCTTCAAGTCATTGATAGTAGCATTTCTTTTCAATGTTAAACATTCATGGGGTGGCATAATGGCCTTGTTTAAGTAGTCATCACTGCCAACATTGTTTCTCAACCAAATTGTACAATAAAGGTTGAGTTTATCATCCGAGCCTAATTCAACCTGGTAAGGAATATCTCCAAAGTAATCTTTTATAAAATACTTGGTGTCAAGAATTATCCTAGCTGCCAATGGTATAGCTGAGAGACATTCTGACTCCATCATTGGTTTTGGATCTATAAGAATGTACTTATACAAATAAAGCATGTCCTTCATTAGTTGAGCCCTTGTGATCTTATACTTGTCCTTCACTTTGTTACTCATAACCAAGCCTTCATTATTATAAGGGTGCACATTAGAAATGTCTTCTAAACAATATTCCAAGACTTTGGTCACAGGGTTCAAGCTTCGACGAACCAAGTAGTTTCCTACAACATGGTTTCCTAGTGACTTCAACACAAAATCTAGCAATCCTGTGTCACCAATGTATGCACGAGCAGCATCTCTAACTTCTTGCCTTGAAACCCATCTAAACTTTGTTCTTTTCAAGGCCTCAACAATTACCCTTGTTGCCATCTCAATCCTTTTAGGGGACCAACGACAATTGGTCTCGACTAATAAGGTATTTGTGTTATAGGAACTAATGTGTGTTTCACGAGGAAGGTGCGATTGAAGCTCTAACATGTAACAAAATAGGTCACCAAGGGTCACTAGGGATTGATTTGAAAGTGTTTGGTACCTTGAGAATATGAGTGGAATGCCATGGTTGGAATTGGCAATGTGGTGTATGATTAAGTATAATGGCATGCTTCTTATTGCTTGTATGGCCTTGTGGTACATGGATTGAGTTACACCAAAGCATCCTCGACCAAATTTGTAACCCCAATGGCCAAACCATGACTCACTGTATGCTATTCCATTCACAAGTCTTAGTTCCATTCCTCTCTTTTGTGAAATGTCATTCAAACTCACCTTCCTATCGTGTAAAATATAAATTAATTAGTCAAACAAATTATTTGTTTGAAGAAAAAAAAGTTAGGAGATCTTTGCATGTCACCTTTTTAACACAATTAAAATTAATTTTTGCAGTTATTTTTTTATAATAAAAGTTCTTTCATTTACTTTCTCCACAACCTAAATTTAGTTTATGTATTAGTTAATTTCAATATATAAGAAAATTTTGGAAATATAAAGTCAGTTGGATGGTTAAGGACGAAAGAAAGAGGAGAAAAGTCAATCACTTCTACTAACAAAAATTAATATTCTAACAAACTAATATTTGACAATTAAAAAAAAATATAAGAAAAAGTTGTTGGAACTGGGTTAACCTTGCTTGCAATCCGTAGCACAAACGGTTCCAAAACTCCATGATCTGGTTCCCAGCCAAATTCGAACCCATTTCCAATCCATTGACACAAAGCAAATGCCCGAATCCATTAGAGTGAAAAACACCATGCATCATATGACCCTGTAATTCAATTAATTTGGACATACCATTATTAATTGTAGTAATTGCATCACAGCAACCTTCACAGCTTGTGCAGGTACCCAGTGCCTCCTTTGAGGGCAACACAAAGTGATACTTCTTATTGCAAATGAAATGATTGCCCCAACCTGTGCTATATTCAAATCGCATACGAAATTAAAGTGAATAAAGCATACCAATTAAGTTATATATCATCATGTAACTAACTTTATTCATTGTTTTTAACAATGAATAATAAATACTATTTTGAGAAATGTTAGCTACATATTTTTTTCTTATTTTTTATTATTTATTACAAAATTTATATGGTACTTATTTTTTATTTAAAGAAATTTACTTTTAATTAATTTAATTCGTCTTGCATGAATTTTAATAAAATAAAAAATAGATATTTTTACATACTTTCTATTATTAATTAAAATTTATTGAAAGTTGCAAAATTTTATAAAACCATTCATTATATAGAAATTGAGACTTGCATCATTGTTTAAATTTCAATAAAATTCAATCAATGGTTTATAGTGTCTTTAAAAAATATAACATAGATTGTGTTATCAATAATTCTTTTTACATGCCTCATGTTATTATTACTTACTAGTGAAAAAAAGACACTCTATGTTTAGACTTGAAAGTTATAATTAAGTGTAATTTGTTGTTTTGAAAGATATAACTATTGTTGGAAATTAAAATAAAATGTTGTGGTAATTTGTAATAATTGAGGCTAAAAATGTCCAAAAATAAGATGACATCAATTGAGATTATTCCATGCATCATATTACCCTCTAATAGTTATAGATAATTTCGAATCAAATATTAACATTACCAACGTATTGGCAATGCTTGCAGTGACGATTCAATGCTGCCTCTATTGGCTCTTCAATCACAACCAACAAGATATGTATAGGTGGGTGGTGATGAACTTCAAGTTGAAAAGACCACATTGGCATTTCCATGCTTAAATTACTCTCCAAATTTGCATATTCAAGTAATGCATTCACGTTCTCACGAAATGGCCCATTAAACATAACAGGGTATCCAGGTTCACCAAAATTCTTGAACCTGAAAACCTTCCCACACCTCTTCCTTTTTTTGTTCCCAACTACGTCAACTTTCAACATGACCTCTATAGACTTTTATGAAGCTGATCACTAGTGGAGAAATTGTGGGGGTGATGATGTTTTTAGAATTTCAAGCATGTTGTAACGTAGGAAATTAAACTCTTATATATATATACATGTTATTACTCTCTCACACACATAGTGCCTTGAAATAAAATTGGACTCAGTAATAAAGAGTTACACGAACTTGTGTAGCTTCTATTTGCATGATCTGTTTCAAAAATGTGTTTCTTTGAAAATTTATCGCACTAACCTACGAAATGGTTGGTGTTTTGAAGTAAACTATAGGGACCATGCAATTATAGCCTCTTCGTTCCCTACAAATTCTATGATCAAATTTGGAGTAGTTGATTCCTATCTAGTAGGCCTAGAGGCAAATGCAACACCTCTTGTCTAACTACCGTAATACATATTTTTTTGTTAAATAGAACTTGCATGTCATGCATATATGCTTACTTTGATAACAGGGTTATTGTAAAAGCTATTACATTTTTTCCCTATGCAACATGTATGTTATTATTTCTTTAATTACTTAGCAAATAATTTTTTTAAGAATAAATAGGAAAATAAAGAAAACCACAAGAAAGACATCTTTTTATGACATCTGCAAAAGATAGGTACCACAAGATTTATAATGAAACAAAGAAGAAATTTGCTTTTTTTATTTTTTTAATAATAAGTATTTATAGGGTGGAAAATAAGAAAAAAATTAAATTAAACTTTGACTCGTAAGTTACAATTAAGTTATGCATAAAATACTATTCTTTTGATTATCCTGTAACAGTTCGAATTCATAGACATATGTGAAATGTTTATGAACTGAAACATTCAAAATTTGAATTTACAAAAAAATATAATCTTTCAATTTTTCTTATAGAACTAGAACCAATTTTGAGATTTTATGGATCGAGGACAAAACAATAGATAAGATCCCTTGTATATAAGTATTTGTAAATGTAATTAAATAAAAAATAATATACTTTGTTACATTAACAAAGTTTAAGGACGTAATAAATAATATGAAGTGACAAAAAGAGAGGTAAAAAGAATAGATGAGTCCAGATCAACCCAAGATAAGGCCAATATAACGCTTGCTTTAGGCATGTCGTCGATCCCACATCATATCAGATTGGTTGTATTGTTTTATGAATTATGATGGCGCTTCTTGTGCTAGTTAACGATACGTTTATTTTGCTGATAAAAAACATATCGGATTGGTTCTGCATCATATGATTTTGTTTTGAAATCTTAGTGGACGGTTATTTTAATTTTAGTAAGTTATACTAGTATTTTTTTGTGTTTTTATCAAATTTCACCTTATACCCCCATTTTTTGCACCCTACAAAAAAAATCATTAATTGTTTAGTTCACGTTACATCTCACATCTTCTCTTCTAAACACTGTTTAATAATTTATCAGAAAATACACGTTAATAAAATGAAATTTTATGTCTAAAATACTGTCATCTTATGCCTTCGAACTCCATAAAAGACATTTCACCATTTTCAACCTGAAAATATTTTAAGATTCTTCCTTCTTTTTTTGTTTTTTCTCTAATTGAGCGTAAACTAGGTTTTTTGTTGGATGTGAAAAAAATAAGTTAACAAAAATTATTCACATGTTCGTGAAAAAAATAGACATCACCCATGACAGAATACCACAACCCAACACAACACAATTACATTTTGGATTGGTTAATAGTAATAGCAATAACAATAACAATAATAATAATAATAATAATAATTAACAACCGGAAAGAAAAGGGTATCTAATATAGAGACACATTATAAGGAGACAAAGGATTAGGAGACAAAGGTCCACGTGGCTTGAATTTGAAAGAGGCGATGACATAAATGCTGCAAGAATCAACACAACACTGTTTCGCACTCCAACAACTTCAACAGCAACCCATTCACCTTCCTGAAGAGGAAATCGCGAACTGGAAAAGAGGAAATCGTGAAGAGGAAGAGAGGAATTCGCGGAGAGAAAAGAGAAGAACTCGTGAAAAGGAACTCGCGAACAAGGATTAGAGGAACTCACGAACAGGAAAGAGAAGAACTCACGAAGAGGAATGGAGAAACAGTAAAAAAAAACTCGCGAAGAAGAAATAGGGACGGTGAAGTGGAACTAAATAGGAACCCTAATTTCTGAAAATATTATTTTAATTGATGTCAATGAATGACGTTAACATACGAGTAACATATTTGAGAAAATGACAAGAAGTACAAATGTAATTTATTCTTTAATTTTTGGCCAATAATAATATATTTCCTTGGTCTCTATTTATAAAGACACAATTAATCAAATTTTTTTCCTTATTATAAGACTTATTTCATTTCTCTTATATGTTAATTATTTATTGTGAAGATCGGAAAAGATGAATAAACTCTTTAATATTAAGCAAATTTGAAAAAAAATATTATATTTAAAAACAAAGTTAATGTCAAATACTTAAATAAACTAATTTTCTTAATAAACATAATTTGGTCAACTATGTAACGGATGAAGTATACCGTAACGTGTATTTCGTTATACGAAGCATTATATCAGTTGCTTACACCACAGACAAATGAGACATGTATCATTGTATCTTATCTAATTATTAAACTTCCAAGCAAGTTGAATAAAATACTATATAATTAGCTTCTGCAAAACTAGCTTCCGAGGCAGGGAATGAAGATTTCGTTTTGTATGTAGCAATTGGTAAGCATCAATTGAGTTATTTCTTATGCAGTGTTTGTTACAAAAACCACATAAAAAGGTGTTTTCTATTGAAGGATGCAGCATCTAGACTAGTTCCCCCTGGCAATAATTCCTAGGCTGACCTGCTCCACTTCTTGCCTTACTGTTATCTGTAACCAGTAAAGCGAGTGGTATAACACTTGATTCCTGGATTCCACTAAACAACACAAAAACATGCTACTTTACACTAATTCCTCGGCAAGAGTAACTCCACATACTGCATCCAAAATCCAATGATTTACAATCTGAGCCCCCGATGGCGTGGCCTTCAATAGTATGACGTGGCCATCGAGTTAGAAAGGATAAATATTTTCATCACAATCACAGCAGTGCCTCCACATGAGTAAACCAAGAACCATGATCTGCTCTACCATCAAGCATTATCTACCAACTCGCGTGATAATATATCGTCCTTTTTCTAGATCGTATATTGTCTTCAACTGAGGTTTCCTCCACCTAGATATAGACCATGCCGTTAACAATATTATAAAAATTCCAATAATTGAGAGGAGGGTATGTGATTCATCGCTGAAAATGGTGACAATCCAGTTATGGTTCGATATATCTGCATCAGCTGCTGTTTGCAGAATAAAAGCTCCCAAAGCCCAATCAAGCGGAATACTTCCCACCTGATTAGCAACCTTGACCCTGGCCAACAGCAATTCCAGTCAGTAAGATTCAGCAACAATAACAGAGAAATGGACTGACATGAAGAAACAGAAAACATATATGCAATCCCAACCAGAAATGGACAAGAGCAAGTGCAAGCACACATACATGAATAAAAAGATAGTTACCAATTGAACCCAGGAACATACCCAAATCCAAACATGCCATCAGAGATCTAAATCCTCGTGTACAAGCAATGATTTCTATTTCAATATACACATAATCATGGGTGCATGACATGACATGACAGCCAAGGAGATCTAATTGACAACATAAATCTAATAAACAAAATTTAAGAATTTTAGGCAAATTATACTTGCAACCTAGGTAGTTATAAAATCACAACCATACTCGAGATCACACCATTCTACAACTTCTGCCACAGCCACCGATCTTGATCACACCCCCAACAAGATCTAGTTAGTTTGTGTGGGATCCTCATGTTTAGGCATAGGATTGGTAGAATCAGATAGACCCACCAACATACTGGTGAAAATGCCTGTTTTTAGGAAAAACCAAGATCCACCCAACTTTGAGCTCTATTTTGCTTGCTTCCATTTCCACATGATCTCTTTTGCGATTCAACCAGTTGCTCGTGTTAATTTTTTATCCACGGCAGGGAGAGGGGGTTGTTCTTGCTGACGTCATCAATTGCTGGGTGGCTGGTTCAAACTTGTTTGCAGCTGCAGTTGTGGTTGAGCTCTTATCTCCATCAAACTTTGTTATGACAGGCAAATGGATGTTATTCTTGCTGGTTTGTTTCTACATTTAGTCAAACAGTCCTCTCCTTTTTAGTTGCTTGCGGGTTTGGTGGTTTTCTCAAACTACATTTTGCCAGGTGTGGCTTAAAAGCAGACAGTATGTTGTAAAAACATGTTTTTCTTCCTTTTTCTTTTGGGTAGTAAACCTTACGAGTTGTGTAATTCTCATGCATTTTTAATTGAAGATTGACTAAACTAAATGTTAGTTACAGTTTTAGGCTACTTTGTCTATTTATGTTATTTTATGCACATATATTTGTTTGAATATAATTGTGCATTTCAAGTAGGATATAGTGATCCATGTTATGATTGTTTTCTTTTTCTCCCTCTTCAAATCTAACTTAGGACCTCAATTTTGACAACCTTGCAAACTTCCCCAAGTTTAAAAATATTGCAAACAATACCCTCTCTTAGTTGGCACATGTACTCTTCGTTTCATTAATTTAAGTGTTTTGACATCATTGTGCTCACTGCTCACTTGTTCAAGCAGGATTAGTATTTGCATGTTTTAATGAAGGTAAGTTACATAAAATGACTGACTTACCTAAAAGTAATTAAAATAGATCTATTTCCACATATCTTCTTATCCTTTCCTTTTTTTCTACTTTCCTCCTCCGTACTGATCCTATAACCTCCTCCATTGCTGTCCCCAAGTTAAACCACTGAACTATCACAAATTCACAATTCATAACAGCCACCAAATAATGAAGCTTCCATCCATCTACCCTACAGGCCTACACACAATCTAAACACCAAGTCTTTCCCAAATCAGCATATAAACCTTTTATACTTTTTCCATTTTCCCCACTGGTTGGGTTTTGACGGAGAGGAGAGAGTAGGTAGAGGGTTTCATTGGAGATTCAGGAGAGTGGTTTCTAGGCCTTTCTTCAGCCATGAATAACAAGTAATTGGGAAATTTAAATTTTAAAATATTTACAAATGCAAGCTAATCCAATTCACATAAAGGGAGGCCAATGTATAGCTACAAATAAGAAGGGTATGTAGTTTCACTTCACCAAACTGCAGGAAATTATTGTGGTTTGCCCAAAAAAATTCGTTTCATGTACCAATGGACTAAGTTCAATGCCAATCATATTATCAACATCAATTTATTCAAATATGTTAAAAGAAAAACAAGCAGGAATACCTCTCATCATCCAAAGCAATTCCAAGACTGTCGTGAAGCAAAGCAACAATGTATGCTGAAGAGAAACAATAACGAAGTAAATCGTCCTCATCATGGGAGACATATTTTTTCTTCAACCTTAACCAATCCTCTCCACAGAATTTTTGCCCAGCACTCATCAACTTGGACAGATAGGCCCTTGGCCTCAATCCGAAAAACTGACACAGAATCCAGAATCAGTGTGATAATGATGTATCGATAATCAAAATAGGAAAATAGAACTGAAAATGCTGTATGTCAGCTATCCAAGAAATAATACAATTACAGCACATTACTATTATAGTTCCATTCTCCAATGCATCCCTTTAAGACAATAACAAAAATGCACAATTATACTAAACAACAGTAAAATAAGCATATATTAAGCATAAAAAAGAACCTTTGATGTGTAAAAGAAATTTTCTGTGGCCAAAAATTTCCCCTGAAGCTTTGGTATGAAAGTTGATCCTATGTCACAATGCTGATAGAAACATGATTCTGCATAGATCAAACATGAAATAGCCAACTTAAATACAAAAACAACAGTGAAGAAAATCTCATTTTAAAGGTAATCTAACAATACAAAATTGTAGTAAATATAACCTTTCCCTTTCTGTAGCAGCGTAAGTGCTGCAGATCTGCACTCTGAAAAGTTTCCCCTTGTTTGGACAATGGACTGATGTTTTTTTTCACTCTCTGAGCTAGGAGGAAACTTCCATGACTCAACATTATAAGAGTATCCTGTAGGAGTACAAGGATCTATCCGCAACCCTTCTTGAAGAGATTGAGAAGCTGCACTGAGGAGAGTAAAGAATCAATACCAAACCATTTTACCATCTGAAGAGTTGTTAAACAAGAGAAAAAGGGAGGTGGGCTGCCTAACCCAAGTGAAACATTTGACAACTAAAAAAGGAAAAATACATGGCACATTCCACATATAAAATAATGCATAAATATAGCCACCCAATGGCTCAATTATTTTTTGCCAAAAGATCTTTAACAAATTAATATTTCAAAGACAAAGTTTTGTTGTGTTCAACAAAAAAGAGAAAGAGAGTACTTTATATGCGAGATTTGAATTGCAAAACCATGGTGATGAGAAAATAGGCTAGAATGAACTTGCAATTGGTGCTACATCACTGCATTAAAATTTAAAATACAGAGTTCTACAAAAGTAAATCATAATTTTCACCCCTACAAACTTAAAAAAAATCCACCACATCTGAATAAGAAAAATTAAGGCTGATGGTCGGATAATATTTTAACAAGGATAACCTTGATCATTAATCTATATTAATATCAGTTAGCAAAACAAAGATATTGTAAATAATTTAAAGATCAAACCAGTTGTATAGAACATGTTTCTGAAAAATGTTCATAGCATGTATACTATTGTTATTCTATATTGTTAATTTTTTTTTAAAAAAATGTTACTGTTAGTATAATGTCTTAGAGGAATTTCATGCTTCAAAACTGTAAAAATCACTGCCAACCATCATACAGTACGGTAATTAAGTTCAAAGATATCTTTAACTAAGTCAAGAATATAAAGAAATCAGTACAACAATGCAGCACATTTAATTACCCAAGTTAAATTCTCCCAATACAAGCGCTTCTTTCCATGAGTCGTGAGCAGCATTCTGCAAAATGAATACCAATCACAAAGTGTAAAACACTGGTATCATTCTATGTGTATAGCAACATGATCAGCCATGTGACTTGCAAAGAGAATCTCATTGAATTAAAAAACCATTAAACTTTTCACAAGGGCAGGAAAGCAAAGAAATAAAATTCTGGTCATCACTATCCCCACTAAAAAGTGACAACATCAAAACAAATTTTTCATTTGTTGTGATTGTTTTAATTAAATAAAAAATTTGGTCCCAACTTGAAAAATGTTAATAATCAGTCTCTATCATTATAACACTCAGAAAGTTGCTGACTTGTCAGACATTCGTCATACATGGTATTCGACTAATCAAAACAGTAGACAAAGCAAGAATTTTCAAAAAATATTAAGTATTAACACTATGGAAAGCAGGAGACTGATTCATCAACATGTAGGGACTGAAATGTAGGTATTTTGAATGCAGGGGCCAAATTGAATATCAAGCATAGGTACCAAAATTTGAACATAACTTTTTTTTTTCATGGCAACATCATTTGTAAATTGTGACTTAGGATGCAGAATGTTGATAGATATACACATGCTATCAAGCCTAAAGAACACAGCAATGAGAGATAACAATTACCAGGCCAAAATGAAGAAAGCTGTGGCTGTAAAGGTTGTAAGTGGTATTTGCAAATTTAACAGTTCGCGAGAATGAAGGCAGCACCACTTCTCTTGATACAAAGGTTACCTAAAACAAGGTAGAAATCCATTTGGCATGTTCCTCAGCAGTATGAAATAACCTAGTCATAAAGGTGGAGCTTTCTTTCTAAAGCATTGGCTTTAAAACTCACTAAGTAATTGCAGTCAAATCATATGAAATTTTAAAGTATAACATAAATTGGATCCAACAAAATAAAATTGTGTAATCAGCAACTATGAAGTTGTACCTGAGCAGAAGCACCACCAAGTTCAATAATCCCAGTTGTTTCCAAAGGATCACCTCCAAGAGTGCCAAGTGCATAATTAGCAACAACCCAAGCATACATTCCTTCATCAGAACCTTTACAGCCACAATAATAGCATAAGAAGCTAACAAAATGACATTATGGGTGTTCTAAAAATTACTACAAATTATTGCAAAATTAAAGAGATGGAAAAAACAAAAGAAGCATCACAGCGGTTAACTTGCACCAATATAAGTTACACTGATTCTTACATTATTCAATAATTTTTAATTAAATAATTTTATCCCCAAACTCACTATTAGATTAAAAGTTATTCCCATATAAATCATATTACAAAGTTTAAAATTAATATAAAATTAATGTTTAATTTCTATGCACTGTGAGTGTAAAGAATTTTACACAGTCAACTAATTAGAAATCATTATTACTATTAACTAAGAACATTGGCATGGGTCAAAAAGCAGAAGAGTGAAAGAGAAGATGTGACAATTGGGCTCACTACATCATAAATCCTTCAGACATCTAAAGTATGCTCTTTCACCACTCAATTTCATGCAGATATATCTCCTTCAATAGTTTCATCAAAACATATTTTCGCTATCACCATTCTGCCTCTTAGCCTTTTACATTCTTCCTTCTAAAAATGTGACCTCATCCTGTTTCTATCTTCACAACCAAAATCATTGATAAATCTAAGGTTCCATAAGGAATGCCAAGGGGAGTTCAGTTCACCATTTAGCTACAACGGCATAACAAACATAGTGCTAAAACTGATAGAATTTCAAATCCGTAATTTCCCTAAACTTGAATGCTTGCCATCAGCAACTTATCCCTGGGTCTATACTAAGATGTATAACATGATTGGAGTTGACAAAGATCAAAAATTGCACTGAACAGAAAGAAGAAAAAAATGATATCAGCATAAGAATCCTTCCGCTTCAAGTCACCATTCCCCCCTCCCACTGACACCAACAAAAAAGACATTCCATGAACAAAGCTCCATATGCGAAGTTTTGTGACCATCCCATTCATCCAACGATCCAATTAACAACTTACCACCAGTCCAACTCCAAGCTAATACAGCACATTCTATCTTCCCCCCCCCCCCCCCCCCCCCCCCCCC
>PYAF01002466.1:78046-88812 GCA_007407185.1 Glycine tomentella
ATTACAATTAATATTTTGTACCTTATTGATCAAGAGGCTCTTAATATATAATTTAAATAATTAAAGTTGCTGTGGCTAAACTTTAATTAATTAAATCATATAGATCACAAAATATTCTTAACTGTATCATGAACAATAAAATAATATTGCATGTAAACTTTTAGTAAATAAAATTGTAGTTCAACTGGCAAAACAACCATAGTTAATGAAGGAGGTCACAAGTTCAAACCCTAACTCCGGCAATTTTGATTATTCTGTCTTATAGACATCAAATATATAATATATTGACTTATCATCAACAACTTGCAGTAGCTCATATGGCCATCCTTATACTCCATTTAACCACAATGTCAGGAGATCAAAACTTCCTTCTACCATTTTGTTCAATGTTTTAAATTTTCAAAACATTCCAAAGCATGCGCTAAAGCTTAATAAATTACAAAGCAAACGTTAAAACCCGTGTGTAACTGACATTAACACATGCGCAACTAACTAAATAACACAGTGTGTATAACGCTACTCAATTTATACCATCTCCAACCTCTCCATATTTTCAACCAGTATGAAAATTAATGGTTTTCTCATTTTTGCACCGTATAACCGAAAGAGAAAACAGAAATAAGAGAGAGGAAAAATCAAAACAGAAGCAAGACATAGGGAAGACAAGGACGCAAGCAAGGCAGAGGCACAATTACTGCTCTGATACCAAATGTAAATTCTAAAGATTTTCTTGATGATCTAATCATGCTTTTATACATTAACAACAATTAGATCTGATGCGGAAATAGTAAGATCATAAATACCTCCCGCCATTGCTTTCTCGAATGTGCTCTGAATAGTTGTTGTAGCTATGAATGAATACAGCAAACTCTAATATGTGGTTCATCTGTTAAGCCTTCCAAACTCTTGTTCTACAGCTCAGATGGTGTATAGCTCATATGTAGAATGAGTTCGGTGTCTCAAGAAGCTGAAGCTGCACCCTTTTATAGACTCTTCCATCAAGAGTTCTATCAAGTGTACACTGAATGGGTTCAATGACAGATAGACAAGTGGAATAAAGGAGATGCCATACAACTATAAAGGAGAACTCTGCATTAACAACTCAAAAAAGGATGTCTTACAGCTCATAAAAGAGATCTCTAACAGCTCAAAAGATCCACTACTTAGTGGGTGCTGATTGATGGTCCTGAAAGGAATGGTCCGCACGCACTAACCACAACTACTTATGGATGGTGGACCACAAATTTTCTAACAGGAATGTTAAAGGAAAGAGAAGCAAAGTTGAAGAGAAACAAGGTGACAGGCAATAGTAACGCACATATAAGACCTACATTAGCAAAAACAAAAAAAAAATGTAACCAATTTTACCTACTATAACCCATAAGTGTGTTTGGTTTATAGGTGACACAATTTTTAAGACACTTAAAAAAAACTGATATTTTGTTTGATTGGATCAAACCTAAATTTGAAGATTTCAAACGTAAAAACAAACACACTATAAGATTGGTATTTGGAAATAAATAAAAATATATAAAATTCATACCAAAAATAATTTCTAATTAGTGGAGTATAAAATTTTAGAACGCGTGACAATGTAACTCTTTCGAAATTATTTTAGGAGAGAAGATACTGCAAGATAACACTTAAAAGTTGGAAGCAATCCTTTATCTAATCAAGGTTTCTACCAAATAAATCCAATCAAAAGTTTGTCATTGGACGTCCATACAATAGTTCATAAAAAAAAGTATATATGACAGCATAACTTCTTCATATCAACCTTTTTCCGATTGATATGAGCTAATCAAATCCAAGTTTCCACCAAATAACGCCAATTTGTCATGGGACGCCCTTACAAAAGTTGGGAAAAAAAAAATTATATATGTATGGCAGCATAAATTCTCCAATATCAGCCTTGAATGACTCCTTCTTGTATACATCCTATAGCCCTCTAAAATGCTTACAACCAAATCACATCTGTAAAACAAAACAAAAAAAACAATGTTGATCTCTCATCAAAGCTTGCTATGCTGTTAAGTTTATGGCAGGGAAATGCAAAAGCACTGATTAGCTCATACAAAATCAACAAGGCCTACATTCAAAATGCAGTTCATTTATAGTAAGAGAGTTTTACAGTTAATATAGATTTTGTTCTTAATGAACCAACCAACATGACATGAGAAATTTAAGAAAGAAAGATTGCTATTTGCCTTTTCTTTGTAAGGACAGGAGCACCTGGTACCCCAATTCAAAGAAGAAGAAGAGTCTTTAGGCTCAGAGAACATTCCTAGAAGACTTAGATTTATCACACCCCAAAGAGACAATTGAGACGAGTAAGGACTTAAAACTACCACCTGTTCGATGAAAGACCTTATCTTGTTCCATTTGACTAATATCTTATTGTAAAAGATTGCTATATGTTTGCATATTAAAGTGTATAAAGATTCAAGGGAAAAATAGGTTGCACAGATGGATAATAAAGTAATAATTGTATTATGCAAGACATCTTCAACATCCTAACAAACACACATACACCATAGACCAAGTTCATTTATAGACAAGTTTAACTAGTAGTAAATTTAAGGATTTCTAAAGAGGAGAAATAAAATATAAAAATATCTATACTGAAATCAACCCCAGTCTAGCCATACCCCCATGCATTTGATTGTATCTAAAAAGTTTCTAGCGTTTTGTCCAATATTACACATATGTATACCTCAGCAGTCAGCACCACGTTTTGCATGCCCACTCACCCATTGCACATACTTCCTAAAGCCACAAAAACAAATATGAATGGTTAACTATTAGATATAAACCCTTCATGCACCTTCAACCAATAGCTTAAGCTATTGGTATCATAACATTATGATCATGTGTCCAGAGTTTGATCCTTGTTACCCTTATTTTTACAAAATAAAAGTTAAATTTCAGCACAAGTCAAGTGGTCTTATTCATTGTCCATGCTCCAATGCCAAAGGGCTTGTGTAAGAGTGTCAAATATAAAATCATTCATGTGTCTTCACCTAACAACTAAAGCTTCTATGTACTACATTAACTAGGGAAGGCCTAGCTTCCAAGTCTCAATTATTCAATAAACACACCTAGAGCCAATGTGAAAGTAAGGAACCAAGCAGGATTTTTTGACCTATTTCTTTCAAAACTCAACATCAAGAATATTTTGCTACAGTTTTCTTGGCATGAAATTAAAGTACTAACTTGTCATCCAATCAAAAGGAGTAAATATATACCTAATTTCCAGGAAGTCCTTGCATAGCAGGAAAGGGGTTCCCTAAACGAGCTTCGCGTCTCAATTGAGATAAGCGTAATCTTTTGACAGGTACAAATTCCTTTTGTGCTTCTGAGTTCGCTGCTGATATACATTAAGTTGTCAGATATATATATATATATATATATATATATATATATGGATTCAATACTGATGAAAGAATGCGTAACTTGGACTTCTATTTAATATCAAAATATTTTAATGCACATATATTAAACCCATCTGAATATAAAAATTCATGCGTGCTTTGCCAGTAAGGGCATGAAGACCATTTGCACCTGAGCCAGCAACCAACATGTTCATCCAATTGCTTTGCAAGAATAAATTTTATCACATACATTGATATGAATTGAAAAAATATATCACAATCTCTTAAGTCCAATCTTCACCGAACAAACAATCTCGCAACTGAAAACTCTTATCCATTTCTAATGGTACCTGATACAACTCTATCATGGATGCTGTCTTCCCTAGTGCAGGATTATTTTTCTTCTTAACATTTGATGCCCTTTTCTCTTCAACACACTCTGCTCTATGCTGGCATGCAACAACCCTGTGATATTCCTTTAGATGCATACGGTTCATATACAGCATCCACTCCTTACTTGTATCACATTTCTGGAATATGTTGTTTGGTAGGCTGGTGAGTGTAAGTAGACCGTTCTGATTTAGAATATTCTTAAGAGATTTGCATTCGAGTGCTGATGATTCCTAGGTTCTAGGATATCCTTGAAGTTTCTCAGTGCCAAAATTCGCTCTTCAATGAGATGAGAATCTTAGGAGAACCATGACACAAAATCTAATCATTGTAATTAGAGAGTCCAGCCTTATAAATCCCACACTAGAATTGCATACTTCCATGGTAGGACTCATGTCTCATACCTTACAATTGGATCATAATTTCCCACCACATTCCATAGCCACACAGTGCCCATGCAGGCTGTCTATGCACTAGCCCTTAGCTACTCCTGGGCAAACATTGCGACAATGGCATCATCATCCAAACCATTGTAGTTGGGAGAACCACACTACAAAAGCTAGCCATTAGAGTTGGAGAGCCCAAGAACTTATAACCTCACTCAAGAATTCTATACTTCCAAAGTGCAACTCAAGTCCCATACCTTGCAATTAGATCCAAATATAATACATAATACATCAAGCAATTTCAGGTGGCTCATGTGAACAAGAAAGTAAATCATTATATTTCAGTAATGTTGCATTGTTTAACAACTATTGTGAATACCTCATACCTGTTAACCCAGTCAGGCTTGTCCCCATTGCATGCAGTCCCGCTCTGGAAACATTTCTTTTACACTCTCTCTTGAACTGTTGCCTCAGTTTTTTAGTCTTGAATGCCCTTAATCGCCTTGCAATGCGTTGATGTTCCTTAAGATTTTCAATATCCCGCCTTACTGCAACAAATTGATGAAGGATCATTTATTGGTTGTAGTCTACCAAAATTGAAAATGTAAATCTTACTATATATACAATAGTTGCACTACAGATAAGAATTAGAAACAGACATTCATGACCTAGTATTTTACATAAAAGAATGACTAGTACAATAAGAGACTACTGTACAAATGCAATGGAAGTTAAAGTAAAATAAGAATTTCTTATAGCTTACTTTTGTATATTAGGTAAGAAGAACATAGCTCTACCAATTCTTAACCTAATTTCTTTATGGTGAAATTCATTTAAAACCAGAATTTTAAAGTTTTCTTTTTCAATATGACATGTACAATACATAGAAATTATATGAAACATACCAACAGATGATTGACTGGCTCCTCTAAAGTTATGTGCAGGCACATCTTCGACAGAAGGACTGGAATCTGGAAGATAAATCCAAATAGCATGAAAATCAATATCAACTGATATATTGAAAGATAAAGATGTATAATTACAGTAACAATCAAGTCAGCATTAGGTTGCGTGTTGTCTTGGCATTTTCCAAGAAGCTACTTCAATCTATTTACCAACTCCAAAATAAAGTTCATCAAAAAACTAATAACTATTAAGTGCAGAATATATATTTATTTGACACTGACTTGTGCAGTACAATTTTAAGAAATTGTGCAGTTTATCTTCACCAAAGAACATAAGCTGGCACTTCAACATGTAGAAAATTTGTCATGGTATTGCTAGATTAAGAAACTGTCAACTGAAAAAAAATCTCACCATGCACTTCCATTGAGGAATTACATGACTGAAGAAAACTATCCATTAACTATAATACATAATATGGAGCATTAACATATGTTTCCTCTGTTAAGTAAACAAAGTCTAGCATCAGGAGTCATAGGATTAATATTGTTATATATTAATGATATTTAAGGAAGGAATAACCTTACCCACTGAAAAGATATTTTTCTTCACAACTTGCCCTGCAATAACTTGTTCATTATCTGTAATGATTGCAACTAGTTAATCATAGGTTGGCAGACAGCACCAATACAAATGTTAAGGAAAACATGCTTGCTCTCTGCTCCAATCAGTTAATTTGAACTTGAAGTACAAATAAGTTCTCCAACTAGTTTTTTCAAGCTTATTCCATAGAAACTAAACTGTTAAAAAACATATAGGTGAAGAATATAAGTATGACTTGAGATTGAATAATTGTGTGTATAAGTGTGTGTTAATATGAGCACACAGGGAATATATTTATATCAATAAGTACATAAACTAATCTATCATATAGACGATGTGGGACTATTATATTATATGCATTGTACTACTCTAACACTCCCTCTCAAGCTGGTGCATATATATTGTGAGCACTCAGCTTGATACAAATATATTCAACCTGAGGACTTCTAAGACAAATATCTAATAGTGACTTCTCTATAAATTATCTAGGACAAAGACGAGGGCCAGTGCAACTGGGACAAAGACGAGGGCCAATGCAACTGGGACAAAGACAAGGACCAAAAGAAGGGAGACAAACAAGAAGATAGTGTTTCCGGCGAGTGAACAATAACTCTGACGACGTGAATAGTGATTCCAACGACGTGAACAGTGACTCCGGCAACGTGAGCAATGATTCCGACTACGTGAACAGTAACTCCAATGATGGCAAAAGCAAGCCGAAGAGACACACGGCAATGAGACCTAAACAGTGTGCTTAGGGTTTTGACTTACGTAACTTGAGATTGAATAATTGTGTGTATAAGTGTGTTAATATGAGCACATAGGAAATATATTTATATCAATAAGTACATAAACTAATCTATCATATAGACGATATGGGACTATTATATTATATGCACTGTACTACTCGAACTATATGTAACATATTCAAAATCAAATTGTGCCAAGTTCAAGAGTTGTTCCTCTCTTCACACTATAAGTTTCCTCATTATTCACCTTTAAATCTGTTGCAAGGCAGACTCTGATCCATATGCTTCTCATTCCCATCTTTCACTGTTGAATTGCCTTTGGACCGAGCTCGACGTTTCATCTGGCTCAATCGAAGTATTCTACCTTTTGGCTGGTCATTTTCAGCCCTAGATATCATTTGTGGTGCCAAATCATTCTTACTTTTACACCGAGCTTGATGCTTTATTTGGTTCAGGCGGATTGTTTTTCCTTGTGAATGTTTGCAGCAGCTATCGTCAGCCCTCTCTTGATCCAATGTAAGATATTTACATCTAGCTTGCTTCCGAATTTGAGTGAAGCGGATTCTGGTAACTGCATAACAAAATCCACACTGTTAACTACTTACATGAGAAACTGCTGACAGTCTATTAAGTAGCTCTAGAGAGCATTCCTGATCTATAAACGAAGCAATACAGGTACAGCTATCAAATTCTTCTCACAATGGTATGCTAAAGTGGAGAAAATTGAATAAAGGTAGCATCACTAACCATCCACATTTATATTGCTAGCATGCTCTTGTGACATTCGATCAATCAGGTCACTTTGTAAGTCTGCATTGATGGAAAAGGAAACAACATTAGGAAAAGGACGGTTTTTTTATATCTAATAGTTATTCTCTAATTTAATATTTTTTTATAATATAATAATAAAATGATATATAATATAAACTTAATGTTCTAATCTTTTATTTATTTTCATAAACATTATATGATTCTCTTAATTTAGAAGTACAAAAACCGCCCTCCCTTTCCTTTCCCTCCAAACCACCACACTCCCAAACATGTCCTAAATGAAGTCAATCATAATAAATTCCAAATTTTTAGACTGTCCGGATTTACCTTTATTTTTTTGGTTATTTGTGTGCACCCCAGCCACACTATCTTCAGATTGTGCTACTATCTCAGCAGATTGTGCAAGAATCAACAAGTCATTAACACATGCCTCAGGAATTTTTGTCTGAGGTATCTGATTTCCTTGTTGTTGGGCCTCCAAACTAATGCTATCTCTGTGCTTCTCAATCTTTCCAGATAGTTCATTATATTGGCTAAAGCAGTTTTCTAACAATTCCCACCGCAAATCAGGCTGCTGCTCCAGCTCTTGAGCAGTCACATTCAGATCAAGATTTTCATAAAAATTATTAAACCACTTTTCTTGTTGACCATGTTTAAGTTGCTCATTTTTAATCATTGTCATCTTCCAATGATTTGAGCAGTAACAGGACTCGAACACAGAAGCACTATATCTGTCTACAACAGATTGCAATCGTATGTTTCTACACCCAAAAAAAAAAAAAAAAGGATTGGTAAAGACAAAAGCAAATAAACATCCAAAAACAAACAAAGCTGCAGTTGACACTGACAATTCCAATAAACACACACACACATCAAACAAAGAGCACAAACACACACATATATATCAAAGAGTATACACACACACACACATACATATATCAAACATAGAGTGTGAAAGGTGAGGAAGCCAATCCTGAACATTAATATAATAATGTTAAATAGTCAAGATTAGTTCTTATTACCTCATAAGCAATACACTCCTTATCTATCAAACACTCCTTATCTATCAAACACACACAAAATAAAATAAACCCTGCTGTGTTGTTAAGAGATGGTAAGGCTGAACCCTGGTGAATTCAATGAAAAACAGCATAGTGGTATCTGAAAATGGGTGCAAACAGTGCACAAAAAATTCTAGAACTCTTTTGATAATAACCTTGAGAGAACCATACCACAAAAGCTAGCTATTGTAGTGGAAGAGTCTAAGGCCTTATAAACCCTACACTAGAATCACATACTTCCAATGTGGGACTCCAAATCCCATACCTTGCAATTGAATTCTAACATCTTTCATTTACTTAAATGCTGACATTCTATAAAAGTTTCAATCTTTACAACCAGAAGTCAAATTCAAAACAAGCAAACATCACCCAAGGAAACTTTTTCATGCACTCAAAACATTTCCAAAATCCACGTGCCACAACGCGATCACAATTTCAGATGCAACTTCAAGGTTTTAGGTTTTCGGAAAGTCCACGGTTGCATCAGCCAAAGCATAGTTGCATCGGCCAAAGCGCAACCAGCCACAAGCAGTAATCGATCGCTTTGGCCGATGCACCAACAGATCGGCCGAAACGCAACCACATTGGCGGATGTGCAACCGTATCAGCCGAAACACGCATTGGCCGAATTTTTCCACAACATCAAAGAATGCGACAAAACCACTACCACAGCCGTGACCACAATTTAAAACCTTGTCACACAGTGTTAAAAGTAGCAGCAATCATAGCACAGTGGATTTCTTTTCAGCATCAGTTAATCAATCCACTTCAGTAACCATAAAAATTGGCACAGTTTTGCAAAGCGGTATAATGCATGTGGGGACCCAAATAAATAAATAAAAAACAAAATGGCAGACATTTAGATGAAAGTGACAGCAGAAAAATTACACAGTACACTTAGCAAGAAAAACAAGGACATGTTTTTTTTAGTGCGTACCTTTTTGTCTTCTTGAGGTTGAAAAAAATGGACTGAAGTGATGAGACAGAGAGACAAGGTGGTTGGTTAGTGAGATGAGGACAACAAATAAATATCTGAAAAGAAAAATAAATAAAAAGGAAACAGCCCTAAACGGAGACTCCGAGGAATCAAAAAACACAAGTGGGGCTACTGGCAAGGTTCAAAAGGAATGTCCCTCTCTTCTTACTATGTGAGTACTAGGTGAACATTGGACAAAAACATCATAATTAATATTCAGATTGAACGGTTTGGGTTTTGGTCACGGTTCCCCAATCATAAATCAGAAACGGAAATAATAATGAGAAAAGAAAAAAAAAAAAAAAAAGACGCATTTAATTTATATTTTTTAATCTTGCTTGGCAGGTAAGTGTTGGTTAAGAATTTAAAAAAAAAAAATATTATAGTAACACTCTTAATCATAATTGTAAAATTCGATCTGATTATTGATCGATTGAATTAATTGGTCAATAATTTAATTGATGGATCAATAATTAATCTAATTTAATCTAATATATATTAAAAATTAAAAATTATTTATGTATATATTATATATAATTATATAACTAATATTAATATTATTTGAGTAAAAAAATAATAATCAAAACTTCAAATTTTTTTTAAAAAAAATCCAAATTTCATAATTTTACGCATCTCAATAATTTTTTTAAGAAAAAATTAGTTCTTTATAAAGATATTGGTTAGCATTTATCTTTTTTTATAATGTTCAAAAATAAAAAATGATTAATTTTTTGGAAGGACTAACTTGTCATGTTTATGTCTTTTTTTTGGTCCAAACATTAGTTGATTTTCATAGTTTTTATATAAATGAATCTAATGAGATAAGTTTCATTTCTTAAATCAATAAAAAAATATTTAAAATTATGTTAAAAAGCATAAATGATTAATTTTTTAAAATGACTAACTTGTCATGAATTAAATTAATAAGAAGTGATTTTAGAATTTTTAAAAGTTATGAGAATAATTTTAAAAAAAATAAGCTTAGGAATCATTTATATATTTTGACCATTTTTTTCTCACACTTGTCTTTTTTAATATTAAATTTGAACATCTAACAAATGTCGGAACAGATTTTTCCTTTTTGAGTATTTCGTTTTTTTTCTGGATTTTTTAGTATTTTGTTAATTATAAAATTTTTGGTTGTTGGACACTTAGGGGAGATTTATTTCCAAGTTCAAACAATTTCTTTGTATTTTTTTTTGTGCGTTGGATTTTTTTTTTTCATGTGTATTAAGAATATCTTCTAACTAGTAGTTGTTGTAAGTTAAGAAATTATGAAAGTTTTTTATCAGACAGAAAGAAGAAATTATGAAAGTAAATACAATATCTTTCAACAAAACATTTTTTTATATGCACGATCAAAAAATATACTTATTTACTAGTTTAAATTTTAATTATTTTTCATTATATTAAATTTATATATTAATAATTTAGACGTATTTTTTATTTAAACATTGCTCTGTAATTTGTGTAAAGAATCGATCATTATATTTTCTACTTAGTAAAGTACTAATTTGTACGATTACCAAATAAATAAATAAAATATAATAACTTCT
>PYAF01002466.1:105051-131169 GCA_007407185.1 Glycine tomentella
AAAAAAAAAAAAAAAAGAAACTAGATTAACCGATCGATACTTATAAAATTCTAGAAACTAATTTGATGTATTGTTGTTTTTCTTTACGTATAAAAGTGTTAATTTTTATATGAATATATGAAAGTGTTAATTCTAGAAACTAATTTGTCAATTTAATCAATAAAATTATAAAAACATTACTTTAGTATTTGAAACTATAACAAGAAAGACTAATAGCATTTGGTAATTTCAAAAATTGAAAAGCTATTTTTATATAATTTCAGAAACTAGATTAACCAGTAATTAAAATTCTAGAAACTAATTTTGATGTATAATTGTTTTTATATGCGTATAAAAGTGTTAATTTGTATATTAATTAGAAAAATGTTATATAAAAAAGAAATGTTAGATATCATAAATGGTCGTGTTGTTTGAAGGAGTTGATATGTACCACATCGCCTACCCTCATTTTTGGTTTCCTTTCGTGTTTCTTCCATTAGAAAATGACATTCAGAAAGAAAAAAATTTAACCAAGTGATCGAGGGTGTTAATTTTTAACCTCTTGTTATTTTCTAATTGGGACAACAGGGAAGGCAACGAATAGTAAACAAGTTATTTCAACTTTTGCATTGCTATGCAATCCGTTAATGGATAATGTTCTCAATGTGAATTATATCACATATGTATTAGGTTTGGAAGTTTGTTAATAAACATATTTGATATAGTTTATTACTTGATTACTATTGATAGGTATAAAGTAAGTACTGGATAAATATTTTTAGTTAACGAAAAACCATATTTAATTAATTAATTAGCCAATATTGACAACCTTGGAGGGCACGTTGTGGTTTTCGTGGATAACCCTTGTACACTTTCGCATATGTATGTACTTGACAAGTTATTAGAAAAAGAGTTTGATATGATTCGCATATTCCATAACATGCCTTACAAGCTATTGGTACGTTTCATTAATTGTAAACACATTATCATATCACTTTCGGGCCTATAAAAAGATCACTTTATATCAACAATATTATTTCCTTTTGCTTGTGGAAGTGCCAAAGTTCATATTAAGAGAGAAAGAGAGAGAGATAGAAGGGAAAAAAGCATCAAAGATCATGAAACCCAACTTTTCCTTTTTATCTAAGCTTTTGATACTGCAATATCTATCAGTTTTATGCATTTCTCAGGAATTTGATTTCTTCTACTTTGTTCAGCAGGTAAGTCATGATGAGTTCTGCATATTATAACGTTGAATAGTTTATTTTTTAATGTTCTTTCTTTTTTATTTCTACTGGATTCATTTATGTATGTCTTTGTGTATTCACATTTTATTCTGATTAATGCTTCACGTATCATGCAGTGGCCAGGAGCATACTGTGACACAAAGCAGAGCTGCTGCTATCCTAAGACTGGGAAACCTGCTGCAGATTTCAGCATTCATGGACTCTGGCCTAACTACAAGGATGGCTCATGGCCCTCAAACTGTGACCCTGACAGTGTCTTTGATAAATCTCAGGTACTCTTTTTTTTTTTTAATATAATTTTGAAAAGAATAAAAAAAGATATATATATATATATATATATATGTGTGTGTGTGTGTAAAATTGATGATAGAAGATGAATTTGGATGGTTGGCATGCAGGACAAATTTAGATAGTCAGATCATTGTGATTTCAATTAATCTTTATATGACATGTGTCACGTTAAGACTAATCGGACTATATAAACACATAATAGTTAAAAGACTATCTAATAAAAAAATAATAAAAGAAATAAAAGGGAAGGAGAAGAAGAACATACCTAATCAATAACCTTATATAATCATATCACTAATTTTTAAAACGAGTATACATTTGAATTTATTAATTGGTGTAGATCTCAGACCTCATTAGCAGCATGGAGAAGGATTGGCCATCCCTGAGCTGCCCAAGTAGCAATGGCATGAGGTTCTGGTCACACGAATGGGAAAAACATGGTACTTGTGCAGAATCTGAGCTTGATCAGCGTGAGTACTTTGAAACAACTCTCAAACTGAAGCAAAAAGTTAACCTCCTTCGGATCCTCAAGAATGCAGGTACACAACACTTTCACTTCCTTGTTTTTTTTTTTATCTGGCATTTAAAGTTAATTATAACACACATATTAAAATTAAGAGAAAATAAAAACAGTTTTCTATCATCATCCAATCACAACTAATTATATATGATAATCAAGTTTGTTGATTTATCAATGATGATTTGTGATTAAATAAGAATGTAAAACTGTTTTACATGGTATATGATTCATTAAACTCTTAAATTGATATCATTTACAATTTCTTAATCTATCATTCATTTTATGTATTATTTTGACATCTAACCACCGAGAGTGAACTAGCATTAAAATTTTCTAACTTAAGCAGTAGTCTCAGGTCGCAAGTATTCAGTGAAAGATAAAAATATTTTGATATCTAATATACTATTGTTTTTGTTATTTCCAAAACAATAGTTAATAAATAATCATTATTGTTATTTGAAGTTTTAAAATAAAAAATATATAGAAATATAGAAACTTAATTTTATGAAGCATTCTAATGCAATTAATGAATTTCAGGGATTGAGCCAGATGATGAAATGTACAGCCTAGAGAGCATTAAAGAAGCTATAAAAAAGGGCACTGGTTTTAGCCCAGGGATAGAGTGCAATAGAGATTCAGGTCGTAATAGTCAACTTTACCAAGTGTACATGTGCGTGGACACTTCTGGGTCAAATCTCATTGAGTGCCCTGTGCTTCCAAGGAGCAGATGTGGTGAACAAATTCAATTCCCCAAATTTTAAGAAGAAACTTTAGTTCGGTAAAATTGACATGTAATTCTCCCATTGCATTTGTCTTCAAAGTAATAAATGTTCACAACGACGCGTTCTAATGCCCTCCCACTGCATTTGGAGGACTGAACAGCCCCGGGTTTTTTAAGTCATTGATGTATTAATATTAATACAAAATTTAGTGGTTGAGTTCAGTTTAAGAATTCAATATCAAGTTCAAGGTGAATTTTAATTACATGGTATCAAAACCTTAGTGTACAGATATAATATATAGTACAAGATGTACACTTTTTTTTATTTATTATGATATTAGTATAAAATATTTATTAATAATTAATCTTTATTAAAAAATTAGATTAATTATTTTTAATAAAATTTATTGTCCCAATATATTTTTTCTAAACTCGAATTCGAGATATATTTAAAAAATAAAGCTTAATTCTAACCATGTAATGGTTACATATTCATTTTATGGATATGTTACACAAAACTAATTGAAAAGTTAATTGAAATTAAAAAAATTAACTTATTCAATTAGAAATGTTTAATAAAATTGATTATTGAAGTACCTGAAAAATATAAAATTATAAAAAATAATAAAAATAAAAATTAGAAGTTAATATTTTAAAAAATGTTAATGTAACGTTTTAGAAAATACTAAAAGCTTTAATAAAAAATACCGAACAAATAAATGAACTTTCAGTTGGTTAAAAAAGATAAAAAAAATTAATTGAAATATTTTATCAAATATAATAATTTTTAAAAAAGTTATTTTTTTAATATATTTTGTCTATTGAAATTTAAATCCGAAATGTTATTTAAAAGAATCGAGCTAGCTTAGTTATAGACGCACTATCAACATGTTGATTACATATTCACTCCTTTATATCATTTCACTCATTCTTCGAGATATTAGGTTTATTACGTATTAAAAAAGCGATAAAACTGTATAATTTTTCCTTATTTGACTCGAATAATTTCAATCTAATTGAAATTAATAAGTATCCAAAGTTCACCACTATTACGGGTTGTTTGGGTAAGTTTCTCTAGAAGCACTTCTAGAAGAAGAAAATAAGAGCAAAAAGATGATATGGGCTTCTCCATAAGTAAAAATAAGTTCTCCATTAGCTAATTTGTAGAAGCTAACCGATGCAGCTTCTCTAAAAGATGAGATGACATCTACAAATTAACTAATGGAGAGCTTATTTTTACTTATGAAAAAATTCATTTCATTTTTTCTTTTCTTATTTTTCTCTTCTAGAAGTACTTTTAGAAAATCTAACATCCAAACAGGTCCTACGGCTAAGAATAATCTCTTTTAATTGTGTGTCGTGCTTATCTCTTTTTACGTGTAGACTAAATGCCTGACCCAAATGAAAATAATCAGAATTTTGTATCCCATGTAACAACAAAACAAGAATTTATCTTAGATTAGATTTAGAAGTTTAGAAATGATGAAAATTATTAAAGGAATCTAATTCAGTTGATTGAGTGATATGTGTGAATATTATAAATCTTTTGATATTATATTTAATTTTTATCGATAAAAAATACAACAAGATTGTGTAAAGATTAATAGGCATATACGTGAATAAGAGATGAAATTTATGTTTGTTACCTCGATTGAATAATGAACACCAAAATGAGAAGAATATTCTTCTCTAGTTGGCAACTAAGATTTTTCACACAATATTGTGTTCTACAAAATAAAATTGTTAAATGAGACAACAAATTTATAACTACCAAAAGAAAGTAGGAAATCCTCGTTGGATAGTAAAGTACTTTTCCTACGGCCTTACATATGGTCACTAAAATCTATATTTCTCTTGATTGTGCTTGTAACATGTGTGGAGTTGGCAAGGAAACTCATCTACATACTAGGAATTGCTATAAGGGGAGACAAATTTGGAAATTGACTCCACAGGTTCTTCATGAATACTTATTCTCTAAGACTAAAATGGAGTGGCTGAAACATGGTCGATCATTGCATAATTACTGCTTGGTATAGATTAGTAGATTACAATTGGCTTGAGATGCTAGGCACAAAAATATTATTTGTGAGTTGGATTCAACCATGGCGGTAAAAATGATCTTGCAAGATGCTCACAGTTTACATCCCCATGCTCCTTTGATCAATTATATCAGACGGAAATAAGGTTAAAGATGTTAACTAGTAAAAAAAATGTAAGACTTAAAATAGAAATTCCAAAAAGTTTAAAAACTAAAAAAAATAATAAAACTATAAATTAATTACTTTAATTATATATTTTAAAATAATCTTATTATTTTAATTTAAAATAATCTTAACTTGAATCAAAATAGATAGCTCTTTTGGTGGAAAATACAGTATATACTAGTGTTATTGATTAATTTAAAATAAAATATATACTTTCGTTTTCAATTTAAATGTTTAAGCCACTAGAATCACAATACCCATCATTATATCAATGTTTACTACCTTTTATTTCCTAAACTTTTTAAAATTTATGAATTTAACTGTTAAACTTTTTTGATTGGTCTACGTTTTTTAACTTTTCTTTTTCTTGTTTTTTGCCTCTTATTTTTTCTCCTTGCTTTTAATCCCTTAAAAGTTCCATTGTTAAGGGACTAAAAATAAATTCGAAAAAAGAGTTAAAAGACAAAAATTAGTAAAAAAAAATAATGGTTAAAAACAGAAAATTATAAAAAAAATTAGAGACTAAAATGCTGGTAATGTAATATGATAACATTAATAAGAATAAACTTTTTGTAGCAATAAGGTTGATTTAGTAGTTAAAGAAGAAGAAAAAGAATGACAAGTTGCATATTTGGCTCTCTCACTAATAAAAAAATTTATAATTAATAATTAATATTTATGGGTAACAAAAAAAGACACTCTTTCAAAAAAAAAAAAATATTAATAAGGACAATTTCTTGAACACGCTCTTTATTATGTGAAATTTATTGAAAAACATGTTAAAAAATGTGTCATTATCCTTCCTTTATAATTATACATTTTTATAAATATCAAATAACATTTGCATTTAAAAATAAATAAAATTTATCAAATAGCATCTGCTTCAGCTTACAATAAAATTGATCTTTCAAGTCCAATCTCTACCATTTTAATTTTTTTAGGATAAAATTTCCCAATTTAATCAAACTTAGGACAACTCACACATTTAGGCTTGCTCCAACACTCATTCTTAGGTGAGATGTCAATGACAAACGGCAATGCTTGGCTTCTCATGAAACCATCGAATCCATTGATCCAAACACATATACAGTGATAAAAGCTACCAACAATTTATGTCGCCTAACTCAATATAAAAAATTCAAGAAATGCTCCAAAACAACGAAAAAGGTCATTCATTCATTGTGTTTGGCTATAACTTATAATGTCTGCCATAGTTCATGTTTCATCTGAAGAAAATGAGTGACTGTTGGCCGGTCGCGAAAGTTACATTTCACCTCGAGCGTAAACGACGCTTTTGCTTCGTAATAAAGACAAGTTCGTCAAGGGTATTTGTGTAATTATGCCACATGCTGCTGGCCATAGCCTTGCTACAGCTATCACATAAAATGTATTTTTTTTCCTACAATTTCTATGTCCAAGTGAAAAATAAAAATAATATCTGACACTTACACATGTCATAGACTTGATTTTTTACTTTTTTTTTAGTTAAATAAATATAAGTATATTTGTAAGTGTTATTTGAATTTAAAAGATTTTTTTGCTAACAGGGTACCATCTTCTTCTTTAAATTAATAATAAAAAATTAAAAAATGACTAGGGGTAATTTATATTTTTAGTTGAATCAAACATAAAGTACCAATACTTTGCGTGTGCACCAAATCAGATTTTCGACTACAGTAAATTGACATTTAAAGTTGGGCGTCACAGTGAATTTCATATTCACCAATCATTGTCGGCTGGGGACATAGAAATTTGTGAATGCTTTCTTCCTGAAATAATAATAAATAAATAAATAATTTGTATTGTCACTTGAATTAAAATTATAAGATGAAGTGTGTAATTGGGTCTTTCATATAGTTATTACTTATTAATTTGTCAAGTAAATACGAAGAAAAAGTCTTCATAATTAATTTCAATTTAATTAATTCATGACGTTGAAAGTTTAAAGTTTTATATTATATTTCACAAAATTAGCTTAAAGATTAAAAGTTAGTTCAAAGTTACTTGTTACTTAAAAAGTTAAAAAACTAACTTATTAAATTAAAAGTGTTTAATAAAATTAGTTGTTGAAATAATCAAAAATTATAAAATACAAAAAAATTATAATATCATAATTTATTTAAAAAAAATAAAAAAACAAATATATATATATATATATATAGTAAGGATAAAAGTATAAAAAGTTAAAAATTAGAAAATAACATTTAAAAAAAATACTATTTTAATTAATATTTTAAAAAATACTAAAAATTATTAAAAAATACATAATTATTAATCGATCAAATAAATTTTTCAATTAATAAAAAAAACTAGAAAGTAACTAAAATACTTTAACGAAGATACACTTGGTATATTGCTCAGTTTTGTGAGAGAAAGAAAAAGTATATTGCCCTGTTTAGTACGTTGAAAGCTTAAAAAAAATAGCAAACAATACCCCAGTCAAAAAAATAGCAAAAAAAATCTAAAGATGGTTTATAGCTTTATGGGTATTTCAGTAAAAAAAAAAATAGAAGCTTGATGGTATAAATATTGCCAATCTAATTTAAGCAATAACTTGTGGATCAATGGTGGATTAGCCGTTTTTAGCAATGATTTTAAGCATTTTTTTTAACTTGTGATTAGGGATGGAGACAGGTCATGTCAGTTCATATTTGGTTAGGTCTGACTTAATTTAAAAATATAAAGTTTGGTTTCATCTATTTATTTGACATAGACTATGTTTTAGGCATTTAAAAGTCTGATTTAGCCTACGAATCTATTAAAAAATTTATTTTTAATAAAAAATTAATTTTATAAAACACTTTAAATTATTTTACGAAAGTTAAAGAAATAATTTTTAAACAAGAAAATATTTCAACATCTTACTTATATTTTCAAATAAGTAATAATTATTTTATGAGATTTTCAAGGTAATTTTTTGAAATGATTGATTATCCACCTTTATAATAAGAAAAAATATTTTTAGATAAATAAATATATTATTTTTAAGTTTTAATATATATATATATATATATATTAAATAGGTCAGCCTATAGACCTAACAGATTTTTTTTAAAGTTTGAGCCTGATTTTTTTATTTAAACAGATTTTTTAAAATACCTTAATCTGAACTTTATAATAAATAAGTCAAATTATATCATATCTTAAACAGACTAGACCAAAGATCTCTTATATACCACCTAATGCATTTTCATTTCTACTTTTGTGATTAATGGATTGAATTAATATATTTTTTTGTGTGTATCCAGTCAATTTTTTTTGTGTGTAAGAATTTAGATATCCTGTTTTATAATATTATAACAACTGAAGAAAAAAAAATAGAAATAATACTCTTTGACTTGACTATTGAAAATATGTATATATTTATAACGTTTTGTAAAATGAAATAAAGTAATATTTCGAGTTTTAAAATAATGTATTAAGTATTTTTTAAAAAAAATAATATGATTACGTAATATTTAAAAAGCTATTTTAACAAGTTTTTATTGAGATTTGTAATACATTACAAACTTAATTAATAAAATATTATTTTAAAACGTAATAATACAAAAAAGAAAAATCAGAGGGCAGTGTTTAGGATTCTACAAGAAACCGACAAAGCAAAAGGATGTGTATGGGACACTGCGAAGCTGGAATACTGAACCAGGTCAAAAAAATGAAAAAATAAAATAAAGGCAAATATTGAAATACTAGTTATGGAATTAAAAGTCATTATAACTTACTAATATATTTCTTATCATAATTTCTAATATCTTAACATAATTTTTAATAAAATATCGTCTATTAATTAATCTTAGATAATAGTAGTAAAACAGTACCAAAGGACGACTTTGACCTTTCCTCTTTTACCAGTCACTTTCACGCGTCATACTTTTTTATTTTCCTCTTCAAATCCACAAAGGAGCCGCCAACGCGACCCATGACTTGAAAATGAAAACTTTATTTAAAAATAAGATATAAAAATGTTTAAAATAATAAAAAATGAAATACACATTATCATATATGTTGAGAAACTATTTATATAACACTAGTATACAATACTTGTTATAATATTAGTTTTTTATTTATTACATAAAAGATTAGTTGTCTTTATAATTCGTTTGATTTTATTTTATGTTCAATTTTTTTTCTTGGTTTTTAAAACTTATTAAGTCATCTTATTGGTTTTTAAAATTTATTTCATAACTAAAATAATCATAAATCCTCAATTATTTTAAAATAAAAGGATAATTTAAAGTTTTTATTAAAATAAATTCACATTAGAAATATATTTATTTTTTCTTATACAAACTACAAGTATATTTCACAAAAAACAATTGTGTTCAAATAGGATTTAAACAAGCAATACAACTTTTTTTAAGCATACAATGCAATTACATTTTCAAAGCTCAAACTTAAATATCACTTATTAAATTGAGACAATGTTATGTCAATTAATTCACTTGTTGGATTTACTTTTAAAGTTAAAGACTTAAATAGGCTAAATTTATACTAATAAAAATTAAAATAATTTTAAAAATCAAAGTCGAGCATAATCTAAACTTAAAAATTACCAAAAATGAAACTTTTTTGGGCATATTTTGAATACCTTCAGGCTTCATGTATGCATGTTCATAATCAGAGTCACGTTAAAATTCAGAAAAAGACACGTTTTGTTGATTCCAAAAAATGTTGAGAGAAATTATATAGGTGAGTTGCATAATAGTATGTAAATACACACTATATTACACGTAATCAGAACTCTACTTTTTTAAAAAAAAATAATCAAAATTCTACTTACATGTGTTCTTACATATAAGCTGTAGTATTTTCTTTTACCATTGTACTAATACAATGTACTAAAAACCTAATATTATAAAATTACATTAAAAAATAATAATTTTATATTCTCCTACTTTATGGTAAATAATGAATGTGTTTTATATTTCTAAAACATTAAATGTTTTTATTTAATACTTACTATTAAAAAATAAGAAGATTTGTAAAACATTGCATTACTCCGACTGTAAAAAAAAAAAAACATTACTCTAAAAAAAAGTTTAGATACCTGAAACATTCGATCTTGATAATAGTATCTACATAAACATACATACTCATTTATAGATTTACCCTTTACGCATGAATCCAAGAACTCCAATTACACCGTAGGACACGGTAGCGAAATGTCTCGGTTGGTGTTTTCACTTTTCTCTCTCTCTCTTTATCTTTTTTCTAAATTGCTTTTTTTTTTATTATTTAAAATTTCTATTTTTTAATTCTCTGTCAACCTCTTTGAATCTTTGTACTATTAAGTTGAAGAAGGAACCTCTCTCACACGGTGAGAAGAAAGACGAAGACGACACAAAAGAACAGCGAAATTTCACCTTGGAAAACGCAGAAACAATGCAAACAGAAAACCCTCTGTAGTTTCTCTCTCTTTCTCGCTCTACATTCTCCGCCATTTTCCCGAGAAAATCTCGCCAGGTAAAACCACACGCTCTGTCACTCGTCGCCGTTCAACATTGCGACTCTCTTCGATTTTCTCTCGCTCCACGCACCTTTTCGCGTTGGTTCTTTCCGTTTTTGGTTTTTTCTCTTCGAGATTCTGTGTTGACGCGGTTCGATCTGTGTGTGATGCTTGCTTTGCACTTTGATTCCGCGCTGTAAACTTCGTTCCGAACTTGATTAACACTTTTTTTGTTCAGTGCTAATATTTGTCCATAATTTTTTCGTTTAGTGCTAGTATTTTTTTTGTTCTTGCAATTTTGTTTTTGATTCATTCTTTCTCTTTTTCGGAGATTAATTTGGAGAGCATCGACTAGAAATTAATTAACAGTTTTTTTTTTGTTTATTTATTTTTTGTTCGATGCTAATAATTGTTTATAATTTCGTTTAGTGCTAATTTTCTTTTGTTGTTGCGATTTTGGATATGATACATGCTTTTACTTTTTCGGCAATTAATTTGGAGAGCACCGACTAGAGATTGAAGCTCAAACGTTAAATTTGATTTTTCATAACTTTTCTTATTTTTTATTCAATTTTTGTTGTTTTTTATTATTTAAGGAGATTTGACTTTTAGATTTAATTGATATAAACCGAAACGGTGGAAGGAGTATGATCTGAGTTTAAATTTATAATAGTTGAATGAAGTATGAATCGGGTTTTTGGTTATTTAATTCTATGTAACGCGTAATTTGTGTTGAATTGAATTTCTAATTTTCCGTGATTATACTGTTAGGAAACCGTTTAGTGTGGTCCTTGGTGTTTCTGAATTTTTTCTTGTTTCTCCTGATTATAATATAATGTATTGTTTTTATTTTTTATTTTTTGGAGTTAATAAATGGTGTTAATTATGATATAAATGGGTTAACTTTTTATATTGTATTGTGGCTATGTTAACCTAACGGTGGTTGTTTGCTTAGTGAGGGCATTGACCAGTGAACACCTGTAAACTGCTACAGTACTTTATTTGAAGTGGGAAGCGTTTTTCTTCAATAAATGTTAACATGATACATGGAAAATATTTTCATTAGGTGATACTATCCAAGGAATACCTGAATCGGTGATAAATCATCAATCTGAAGTTTGTGTTGCTAAGAAAACTGTGACCATGATCCATATTACTTCATGGTGGTTTAAAAATTCAACGGTCCTTGTGACGATGTTTGAATCCACTTATTGTTGATGACTTGATATAGCTGATATTATATGTACTACATAGTACAAGATTCTCTAGAATTTTTACATTTTAATTTTTTTTTTTAAATATTAACTGTACTTGTGTGTGGTGCTTGCCTTCTATTGCAAGTGTTAGTTCCCTAGCAAAAAGGTGTTATGTGAGAACAAATCATGTGTTAGCCTTGGTTTGTATTAATCATTGATAGAACATTTTGCTTGATTGTTTTAATACACATCAGGTACAGTATTTAAGATAAGATTTTTTGTTTTGCTTTGTTTACAGGTTCGGCATGCTAAATCTCATGCTTTCCAAGTAATTCTCATGGTGGATATCTCTGCTTTCAACACATGCTTCCAAGGGCTGATAGTTGGTATTGATATTTGATTATCAGTTGCATAGCAGAATAAAAGAAAAAAGTGAATCTTGCACTGCTATTCGGTGAAAGTTTTCCTGCTGATATTTCTTTGAATCTGATATACTGTTGGCATCCCTTATTTTTCTTCTACGTTTGTTTGCTTCGTAATTACTGCAAGGGGTTGTATGAAAGATAATGACCAATTTAGAGTAGTTTGGCATCCTTACAATCTAGTACCATGAAGTTTCAGGACTATTGGCTTGTTCATAGGATCATCAAAATGAAAAAGTTGTATGGAGGAGTTCTGATTGCCTCACTGTTTACGTTGTTTATGCTTATGATCCTGCGATATGGCGTCATGAAAAATCCTATCGGTGAAGGTTATCTGACTATACCTACTATCATTAATGGTACTAATCCTCTAGAATGGATAAATCCCACAGTACCAGCTGCTATTAAGAAACATCCAGATGGTCCTTCTCAAGTTATTTCTTCTGATATTTTAGTATCTAGCCTCTTTACTGGGAGCAACTTTTCCAAAGAAGATCAACAAGCTCTGCATACATGGAACCAATTGAACCACTTAATTGATAATGTTCAGGGTTTACCCAATGCAGCAGAAGCTATCAAGGAGGCTGCCAGTGCATGGAATAGCCTTATTTCCTCAATTGAAGAGCAAAAACAAGGTCATGGAAATGATAGTTCAAGAGCTAAAGAGAAGCAGTGTCCCCATTTTCTTAATAAAATGAATTCCACGGAACTTGGTAATAGTAGTTATAAACTGCAATTACCTTGCGGCCTGACACAAGGTTCTTCCATCACCATAATTGGCATTCCGAATGGCCTTCTAGGTAATTTCCGGATTGATTTGACTGGAGAACCGCTTCCTGGGGAGCCTGATCCTCCAATTGTTTTGCACTATAATGTTCGGCTTCATGGGGATAAAATCACCGAGGATCCAGTAATTGTCCAAAACACCTGGACTCAAGCTCATGATTGGGGTGAGGAGGATCGTTGTCCATCCCCCACTCCTGAAAAGGTTGAGAAAGGTGAAAATCCTATTCTTATTTTTTGGTTCAACATCGATAGCAATTTGTGTTCTTAAGTGAAATGGAAGTTCCTCTCACAATTCTGAAATCAGATTTCTTAAAATTTGAACCCCATTACTACTAAAGCGTGTTTGTTCTATAACAGTGTTGGCAATATGGAATTCTTGAATCCAAGATACTCATGCTTTTTGCTGTTTTCATATGCTATTGATGTTGGAAATAGATGCAACAGAATTGAACCTATCCACATGAAAATCAATTGTTTGTGAAAACTGAAAACATGTTTTATATCTTCTCCTTTGATTTATTAAATTCTAGTTGTGCACAATTCCATGACCTTCTTTTACGTAACTACTTAACGTCTGTTGTTTAACAATATTGCTGTTTCTTTTGGCAGTTGATGATTTGGAGCAGTGTAATAAGATTGTAGGGAGGAATATTAGCCAACGCCACACAGCTGGCATGCATTCCCACACTTCAAGACAATATTCAACGATGGAAGAACAATCAATAAATAGGAAATACTTTCCTTTTAAGCAAGGTTACCCATTTGTGGCAACTCTTAGAGTGGGATCTGAAGGAATCCAGATGACAGTTGATGGGAAGCACATAACTTCGTTTGCTTTCCGTGAAGTACATTCTTTTTCTCTTTTATTTATTTATTTAACATTGAAATATTGGATACTTTTATGTTTTATTATGTTGACTGACTCAACTGGTTATATGTCAGACTTTGGAGCCATGGCTAGTCAGTGAAATAAAAATCTCAGGGGACCTCAAATTAATATCCATTCTTGCCAGTGGTTTGCCCACATCAGAAGATTCAGAGCATATTATTGACCTAGAATCATTGAAATCAAGTCCTATATCTGCACAGACTCCATTGGATCTCTTCATTGGTGTTTTCTCTACTGCTAACAATTTTAAGCGTCGGATGGCTGTTAGAAGAACCTGGATGCAGTACGATGCAGTTCGATCAAATACAACAGCTGTGCGCTTCTTTGTTGGTTTGGTGCGTATTGTTTGTGATTTTCTCGCATGATTCTAAATTTTAGTAGAATTGGAGAAAAATCAATTTATTAAATCATTATATAAGATTATATTTCTCAAGTCTTTTCAGAATTTGGAGACCTTCAAACTTATTAAGTAGCAAAAGTTACTTCTATTGGAGCATTTGTTTTCGGTATCTTTGCACTATCATAGCCTTTTCATTCTGATAAAGATCAAGATGGACATGATATTTTGCTACATTTGGAAACATGTAAATTTTTGCTGAATTTGGTTTTCGGTTTGAGCTTATGCAGCATAAAAGCACTGTAGTTAATGAAGAGTTGTGGAGAGAAGCACAAACTTATGGAGATGTGCAGCTGATGCCATTTGTTGACTACTACAGCCTCATCACCTGGAAATCTTTAGCAATCTGCATTTTTGGGGTAATGTCTTGTCTCTTATTTTGATTTGTAGACTCTTTCCTTAGCCTCATTGAAATGAACTGTTCAACAGACGCAAGTTTCAGCAAAGTTCGTCATGAAGACAGATGATGATGCGTTTGTTCGGGTAGATGAAGTTTTAGACTCTTTGCACAGAATCAATGCTGATCATGGGTTACTATATGGACTCATCAATTCGGATTCCCGACCTCATCGAAATACAGATAGCAAATGGTACATAAGCCCAGAGGTAGAGATATTTTTCTCATTTAAGAATTAAATATCAATTTCTCCATATGTTGTTTATGTTATTTGTTTCTGATTATAATTTATTACAGAGAATTTTAAAAATGGTTATTATTAGCTTATGTGATATGCAACTCCGTTAATAAGGCTTGCTTGTAATAGATGTGTTTAAAGTGTTGGTTTCTTTTGTGCAAGTATGTACTCCATTGATAGCGAATATGATTCCCCATGGTAGGATTGAAACTTGATTATTCATCAACTAGACGTGGATAGCTATTTTGTAACTAACTTGAGATTATCTTATTGCTTGCTACCTTAAAGGAATGGAGTGAAGGAACTTATCCTCCTTGGGCACATGGTCCCGGCTATGTGGTCTCACTTGATATCGCAAGGACGGTGTCCAAGAAATTCAGACAGAACCATTTGAAGGTATATAATAAAATCCATTATTTGTTGAAAACTGTTTGTATAGTTGCTATAGTGCTAAATGTGTTTTGTGCAAACACAATGTTGACATCTTTGAACGCCAACGCAAGCTCCCTTCTGTTCAATGTGGTTTGAAACGGTTTTCCAAACAAACCCTCAATGATTCAATTTTAACTCTTTTTGGCAGATGTTTAAACTAGAAGACGTTGCAATGGGAATATGGATCGCAGACATGAAGAAGGAAGGTCTAGAAGTTCGCTATGAGAATGAGATCAGAGTCTATCCTGAAGGTTGTAAGGATGGTTATGTGGTTTCCCATTATCAAGGTCCTAGGGAAATGCTCTGTTTGTGGCAGAAACTTCAGGTAGATAAACGTGCAAAATGCTGTAGTGATAGTAGGAAATGATTGATGACTGACCAGGTTACAACTTACTGAAAATAAATAAAAAGAAAAGATCCCCCTTTTGAATGGCTGGGGAGCTCGTATAATGATTAGAATAGTTAGCTTTAGCCAGAAATTATTAGAAGTGGTTAATGGTAGGGCATATTCTTAGTCATTAATTCGTTTAAGTAAATCTGATGATTGTTCTATGTAGAGAGTGAGAGTGAGAAATTTGTATAGAGCCGCCAATCGTAAATAGGTTATCAGATTTTATGGCACCTAATCAATTTTTGATTGAGATGTCATTATACTAAGAAACCTCATTTTTTTTATTTTTTATTTTTTCTCCCTACCCTTTTCTTTTATTTGAATCAGATATAGGAGTATGATGGTTTATAAACTGTCTTCCAAATATCTAATACAGCTGTGTATCTAATTCCGTACTTAAAATACAGCTGCATAACCAATTTCGAACCTAGGCAGTGTTTGGTTACTTTCACCTTGGATGTATTTGAGATAAAAAAAAAATAAAAAATTGATGTAGTTCTCACACCTCTACACTTTAGTTAAAAAATTTCATCTTATTTTATCTCTTCCCACTTTCACACCCCTTTGATTCATTTAAACCAAACACACCCTAAGACTTAAGTTAGAAGAATCTTAATCTTTACTTGATTGATGTATTTGGTGATTTTATCTCTCTACTTTAACATTAAAAAAATCTAATTTAATCTAATGAGAGAAAATTATGGTAATTAACTATGCAATTTTAATCTAATGACAGAAAAATTATGTGAATAACTAAAAAGTAAGTAGGAAAAACTAAAAAAGAGTAGAAAAAATAGTGAAAAAAGTTATTTAAATAAGTAATGAACAAAACAACGGTTGGAATAAAGTTATTGTATAATACTTTTTGTCTTTTTTCTTATTAAATGTTTGACTTTAGAGAGAAAAGGAAAAAAAGTAACAATAATAAAAATGTGTAGGTTAAATTTAAATGTTAACATTATAATAATTTTATAATATTAATATTTTATTTATCTATTGTTTTGGTTCGAATACTATAATTTATTTGCCCATCTAGCAAATACTTATAGAATAGAAATCTGCACACTTATGATCCGTTTGGTTGGGAGGAAAAAAAATAAGTCCACGAAAGAAAATTTGGAATTGAAAAAAAAAATATAGGAAAATTTAATTTTTTTTGTTTCTATGAAATATTTTTATTTTTATTTTTTTCTCCAATCAAATAAAAAATTATAAAATATATTTTTTCCTTTTATTTTCTTCACAACCAACCAAATATAGTTAAAGATTGTCACCAACAAGGACATGTGGTGATAAGCCACAATTCCAGGCGTAAGAACTAAATTCAAACTACAATTGTTAAGAGGGGGATAAATTAAGGAAATGAGTAATTTTTTTAAAAAAAATTATCATAATGGCTATTTTTTTTTAAATTACCAAAATAGATAAAAATAGTATTTTATATACAATTTTACAATGACAAAATCATATATCAAAATACAATTTCACTTTTTACTTATTTAAAAAAAATCTGTGAAAACTAAAATCGTATAAAAAAATACAATTTCAATTTTTTTAAATAAAAATAAAAATAAACATGTTGAAATCGTGAGTTGGAATACGATTTCAACATTTAATTTAAAAAATTGAAATTGTATGACAGTATACAATTTATGTATAAAATTTTTCGGAAAAATAATTTTTTTGAAGTACGATTTGTTAAAAGTGAAATCATATTTCAAAGTACAATTTATTTATTTTTATAATTTTTTAAAAATCTACCCATTTCATTATGCTAATTTTCAAGTGTAAATTTATCCATTATGGTGCAAGAGCCGTCAAGAGGATGTTTTAGTTGTGAGTCGTGACATTTGTCATGAACTTAATCACAAAGGATGAAGTCAATGAGTCGTGTCATTGGATGAACAATTTGACGGTAGAAGTGATTGAGTTGAAAAACTAGAACAAAGAAGGGGGGGAAATGCTACAAGTACTCGTGTAACATGACTAAGCAGTTAAGCATGAGTGGTGTAACAGTAATACACGCTACAAAACATGTTAGGATCCTTAAGTTGTTGAAAAGAAGAAGAAAAAAATCTTTCGATTTCCTATTAAAAGCTTAATTAGAACTAAACCCTTTTTTATCATCATTATTCAGAGACTAAATTAAGCATCTGATTAATTTAGTTAGATTGCTTATCCGAAAAATTTAGGTGGAGTGAAGTAAAACTACCATGAGTTACAAGCTGTTTTTGTCTTTAAAAATTTAGAAGGAAAGGGTAGTGTTATAGTCCAAAGAATTTACAGTTTTTTTATTATAAAAAGACCTGTGTAATCCTATCTCGTTGTACTTAACATATGTGTAATCCTCTTGGGGTTAATTTTTTTTACTCCAAGAAGATTATCTATTTCATTTAAAAGTAGAATTGGGAGCATTGTGAAAGGAATAAAAACTAGCATAAGATGGAGACACTCAAGCTAACTCAAGGATCAGTTTCTGTATACACAAGAGGTGGGTAGCATGCTGTCATACACGTATTTGCAGTCTGTCTCAAAGATTACAGTGTGAAGGTGCAAATCAGTGGCCCAATTGATGGCTGCAAGGATGAGAGGGTTGCCTGTGTTGCAACTTGTAAGGGCAACAACGAAATTATCTTCGTCATTCCACAGAGACAGAAGCATCTACATTGCACTTTACCATACTAGGATTCGGCTTGGACCAGTGTCGGTGCTGCTGCTCCTTATCAAATATTTTTAATTACTTAAAAAGTATTAACTGCCTTTTCTATTTTTTATATAATAAATTATCTTATTTATAATAACCTTTTATTTAATAACGTCAAGTCTATCTTTTCCATTTAATTTTTAAAACCAACTATAATATACATATATTTTATTTGATAATCTCTTCATTACTTTTTAAAAGTACCGTTTAGTTTGAGAAGAAATTGAAGAGACTAACCCCTTCTAAAGAGATATTAGTATGTTATCTTTCTTTCTTTTGTTGAAAACAAGATATCTTCATAGTCCAAAATCATGAAAATAATCCTAGAGATGTAGAGATTACCGAAGAAGATTTTGTCTCTCTTAATAAAATTGGTTAAAAAATAATGTTACTTTATCATGACCTTGTTTCATTATGCCTGATGATATACTGTCATCTACTTATAATTTATATTTTATTTCATATAAAAACTAATGATTATGAATCTTTTCATTATTGATCAAATTTAATATAGTAACTCTCGAATATGTTTTCATCAATATATTTGTCCCTCTCCAAAGAAAAAAAATTGGCTAGCTCCACCCTTAAGTAAATCATTGATGTAGAACAGGCAACCCGTTTGGTAGGGTATGTCCAGATTAGGATTTTAATCAATATATATTATGGCACAAAGAATGTTAGATGTTTCAAAGTTTATCTTACATAAAAGGTCAATCACGCGAGATTGCAATCCAATATTCTAGAAAAGTGATGTCCTACCCTAATAAGATTGACTTCAACATGAGTTCTTCACATGAGTTTCTCAAAAGAGAAGCAATATCAGCTACAGACTTATCTTGGTAAGAATCCATAACTTGAAACGGCATTCTCAAAGGCTTTTAGCTTTTCTTCACGCTGGCGGAGCCCATTGCGATCATAGGATGATATTTCATTTATGTTGAGATCAACACAAACTTTGACAAGTGCCTCTCCAACACGTTGAGCAGCTTCCTAAAATCATGTTATGCCCACCAAAACAGAAAAAAAAAAAATCCAAAGCAGACACCTAATGAGACCCCAAAAAACAAAGGAAATTGAAAAAGATGCATTCCATGTCTCTTGCAATGTTTGTCTACTACTTACAAGAGTGCTACAAGGAGGGTCTTGTCGGATTGATTTCTGCAGCGTGCTTCCATAGAACAAACACTTTTTATTTTTGTCATCTACAAGCATTGCATATAATTGCTTATCTGAGCAAAATACGGAAAGCCTTGGATGTGTGGCTGTTCCATTATACTGAAAGAGAAAAGAAGAATAAAATCATGCATGGTAAGGGATAACATAATATAAATGTATCTCTATATATTAAAGGGGTTGTGGATAAGAGACAGAGTTCACAGAAAGAATTTACTGAAATCTACAGCTGGCTAGTAAAAAATGGGATGACATGTTTTACTAATGGTTTAAATGGAAAAAGTTAAATGGCATGGCAAACATGGATTCCACATGGAATGTAAAATGTGTCTGTTAAAGATACAGGGACTTGCCTACAATAGATATGACGGTACAAAAGTTGAAGATATAACATAGGCATACCTTTTTCAGCATCCTTCTGTTCCGAATTTTTCCACTTTCTTTTCTAGTATTTGCTCTGGCTCTGGCTTCAATCACTAATGGTTTCTTAGTTATACCTGTAGGAACATTTAAAGTCAATAGCAATCAATATGAAAGTCACTCAACATTATTATTATATCCATGTACAGATATTATGTGACTAATGCTATAAGCATATATTGTTGGCATCCACGTTATAAAGTCAAATTCCATAAATGTTAACATATTGCACTGGAGAAGCTAAGAGGCTAAAATCTCGAACACGCAACAAAATTCCCAAGAAGAACAAACTGGGCAAAGATTTATTTCTGCTGAACTTACTTCTACTTTGTGTCTGAAAGCAAACAAATGAGTTTGGCTGGATTCCAAAGAGAGCCGAATTCTTAAACTGTAGCATTGGAGCATTCACTTGAGCCATATTGTGCATGTCTCAAGCACCGTGTGAGCTGCAAAAACACCAAAACTTGTGTTACGAACGCATATGCAAGAATGAGTTTCTCTCAGGAATTTTAACAAACAGTTGATGTGCAGGTACAAAAAAGCACCAAAGTTGTTCATTTTGGTAAGGCATTGAAGGAAATAGTACCTATGTTTAATTCAAAACGGCAATTGAAGACCAGCTATGTTGGTAATAATTCTATTTCTGTAATTTCAAATGGGTCTTGAAATGGCTGAACGATTGTATTTCTATCAGTGAAATGTCAGAGTAAGGTTAGACTGTCTGTTTGCAGAGGTTTTATGTATTGAGGTTACTGCTGTCTCAGCTGGTGTACGAGAATACCATTATTGTGAGCCACTGGATTTAAGGATGTATTATTGAATGGCTTAGATTCATTCATTATTATACTTGCAATCTGTAAAGCAAGATAGGAAAACTTGTTAAATTTGCAAAGTGATCCTTCATTGAAATAATAATTATTTTTTCAAATAATTAATGCTAATCCATTTGGATTGGTTTAATATTTTCAACAAAAATTTGACAACTCCTAAACATGTAATTATAAATCAATAAATTAAAAATAGACTTTTATCAATTTTATTATTGAATTATGTGATGTTATTTTAATGATCACATATAGAATATTTTATATACTATAAATATTCAGACATATTAATCATATGGCAAAATAAAATGAAATAACGAAGTATTGATTAACTTTAAACAATAAAGCACTATTAAAAAAATCAGATTTTGAATGTTCTATACAGGATTTTAACTCAGTCCCTTACAAAATTGTCTTACAACACTTACCATAGTCATACAGACCAAGAATGTCGGTTATTAATTAAATATTAGATGAGTTAATATAATGTGTCTCTGGTATTGGAAATTTTTACTAAGAGAAAGATACTCGCAAACAAGTTAAATAATAATAAAAAAATCACACTCTTTTATAATTATTTTCCTTAATGATTTATTATTTGTATTTTGGGTAAAAAAAATTATTTACAACAATAATCCTCTTCATGCTACTCCTGAGCTGGTGTAGTGGTGTATTTTCTCTGCACCAACGAGACTTCTCTTAAGTCTTAACCAACTTTTGTTTGCGTTTCTTTGTATGGAAACGCGTTAAGTATTACTATAGAATGTATGGAAACGCGTTATGTATTATTGAATATGGATCTTCCATGCAACTAATAACCAATAATTGTTTTTGCATACGAGATTTTGTAACATTGTTGTGTTCGTCAGCGGGGGTCCTGCTAGGAAGTGACGATGGAAATATCACAAATGGAATAATGTGGCAAAATCTAAAAAAAAGTATTACACATGGACCAAAACAAGAAATTTCATGAATTACACCAAAAAATTATACCAGGTTGTCATCATAAATCTCCACCACACAATTTTTATAAATAAATCAGCAATTATAATTGCTTGAATCATCAAACGGCTTAAAAAGATTTAATGACAATTAAAGATAATTAACAAATAAAAACTTCTATACAATTTCTATTTTACAACATTGGGATGTTTGTTGGCAGTTGGCAGTTTCCACACATATCTTGACAATTCTTTTTTTCTCCAAATTTTCAGTAAGATATGACACCTGGAGGAGGCTGGGGATTTTGCAATAGTTTTTTTTTTTTTTTAAAAAAAAAAACGTTTGAGTCTAACCTAATTACCGTAACTTCTAGACAAAACTAGATTTTATAATATGCAAGCAAAAACCGGTATTGAATTCAACCATGACAAGTTGCAGCCAGGGATTTTTCAGAGTTTTTTATTATTATTATACTAAGAAGATTAGTCATGGGCCTATTGTTTATTTACTTCACAACTAAACCTTTTCAATATAGTTGGTACGATTTGGTATTGTTATTTGCCACCCAGCTGTCGAAAGAAGGATTAATAATTGTGAGGTAATTAGAAGCATTGAACATACCACGAAAACAACATCAGCATATTTTATCATATGATGAAACTATTACGATTAAATTACACATGCTTTATTCTATGATTTTTTTTTTGTAGTAATAGATAAATTGCTAATGACTTCATGTTAGTGAAAATTGTCAACTTGTTAACAGAAATGATTGTTCATTTGCTCTAAATATTAAATAAAAACATCACATGTAAAACAACACAGACAACTTTTATTTTTTAACACAAAATTTAAATGTATTTTTTGGATACTACACCCTTCTCTCGTTATTATAAGAATGAAAACATTTTTGTTTCACATTTTAATGCGCTTTTAAAATATTTTTGCGTTGCTCACCAAAAATATTTTGAAAGGGAAAAAAAGGTATGCAAGATTATACACAATATCGAGGTGAAAGTGAAACTGCAATTTTAATTGGAGAACAATAGAAACAACATTGAAGAAAACCGTATCTAAATTTTATTCTAATTTTAATTAAAGAACAACAATTAAAACAATTAAAACTATCTAACTAATTACACTTGAATTTTATATTTTAATAAATTAAATTATTGATTAATTAAACTATCAAAATCATCATACAAAACACTAATTTAACATTTTTAACAAATCTTCTAACAACTATAACAATGATATTTCTTTATAAAAGAAAAAAAAGATAATAATGAAATCTCAACGAGTGTTGTGAAACCCAGTCCGACATGCCTTGTTGGATCGGGATCTGGTGGTCTAATCGGGCCAGTTCCACTATTAGATCGTTTATGCAGTTGATCCGATCAAATCCGATCGGTTAGATTACTGGATCCCAGTTAGACCTAGGCATGGCAACGGGACGGGTATTACATTCCTCGTCCTCGCCCCCGCCCCCAATCCCCGTTGAGTTTTAGAACTCATCCTCATCCCCGTTCCCGCTGGGGGTCGGGTTTTCCCCGTCCCGCCTCGCCCCCGCTATTTGATTAAAATTTAAAAAATAAAAAAATAATATAACTCATTTTATTGAAAAATCAAACAAAAAAGTTAATTACGTAACAAAAAAATAATAATAACAAACCCACATTTAAAATATGGGATCATAATTTTAAAATTACAAAATAAAATCAATCAATTCAATTAAAAAAAATTAAAAAATAATATATTTTTTTAATTTTTTTAATATTATTTATTACGGGGTGGGGGCGGGGACGGGACGGGTATCAGTAATCCCGTACCCGCCCCCGCTCCCGCTTTTGGCTACTGGGGAAAACCCGAACCCGAACCCGAAAAATTTGGTTTTTTTCCTGTTAAAATCGGGGCGGATTCCGACGGGTACCCACGAGTTCGGGTCCCGCTGCCATGCCTAGTTAGACCCGGCCAATTTTACATTTTTGTTTTAAAATTTTTGATTTTGGATTTTGAATTATTATCAATTATTATTTTGCATTTTGGAGTATGGGTTGACTTTTCTTACTCAAATAATGTTAGTTATATATATTTATATATAATAGATATATATATAATTTTGAATATTTAATATATACTAGGTCAAATCGGACTAATTACTGATCTACTGGTTATACCACTGATCCACTACCTTGATTGGACCAATAATCAAACAGTGTTTCACAACTATGATCTCAAGATAAGTTTTGGTCCAAATTATCCCTTTTTTTTATCTTATAAGGAAAATATTTGATCATTTAAAACACATTTAATTATTGTAAACAAAATATGCTAGTTCTTATCCTATTAATAAAGGTAATTTTTTTAGAGGAATCTAAATAAATTCCTTAAAAGAATATCAATATTAAAAATAGATTAAAATATAAAAAGGTTTAGCTCAGTTCCAACAAATTACTAAAGTTGTTATAATTTATAAGTCCAAAAATACTTATTTTTTGATTTTTATAAATAATTTTTAAAAAAGAAATAGATTACTTCTTTTGTTCTTAAATACAAGATTTTCTTCTCAATTTAATTTTTTTTATATATATTTTTTAAAATTATCTTTTGTATTAATTATTTTTTGATCTAAACATATTTTATTAGTTTACAATAAATACTATATATTTAAAAACAAATATATTATCTCTCTTAGAAGGATCAATTAAGAAGACTAATAAACATTAATTAATTAAATATAAAATAATTAAGTGAAAAAAAGAGATTATGAGTTCCAATAAATTTAAGATTAGTTTTGATAAAATAATATAAATTGTTAATAAATTTAATGTTATTAACTATATTAACAAATTTTTTTAAATGGTGTGGATCAGTTAAGCAAAATTTATATTTAAAGACAGTAAGATGATATTATAACTTTATATTGAAATTCAAAAGAATGATACAATAATATAAAATCTCGCTATATTTATATAAGTCTTTTTTTAAAAAAAACCACATTTTATTCGTATTTTATGTAAAAATATTTTAAATTAATAATAATCATACATCACGTGTAAAATTAATATTTTATTCCATAAGTACATCCATGGTTTGTGAACTCGGATTCGGATGATATGATAAACCCGAAAGCTCCACTCTACAATACAAGGATGTGCACATAAGTAGCCAATTGTTGCCTTAAATATCTCAAAGTTTAACGCAGTCTAACATACGCAACCAAAACATGTTGCGTATGCTGCGTGAGTAATGGTGGCCGTCATATTTATTAATAAGGGAAATGAATGGATAAAAATGCTTGTTGTTACCGGTTGTGGGAGTACTTACTAAAAATATTCTCTATGTGACCTTGTATGCGCAGCAAGTCTGCAACTATGACCGACACATACGTAGGCACAACTTACAAGTAACCAAACACCACATTATTGATGTTAATCCACTGACAATTAATATAATTTAACAAGAGCATAAATAGATTACAAGCAATTTTTTTAAATAATTACTATTATCGTAATAAAATGTGATTTGATTTAAACAAAATTTAATTATAGCAACACAAACACTTTTAAAATAAATTAATTTAATGTGATTAAAGTTAATAAAGATATTATGGAGAACAAAAAAAAAATCAAAAAGTCTTAATATAATATAACTGGACACTGCCATTTATGAAAACTCGACTACTTCTACGTGTACATTTCTTTTGTCAAATTTGTATATATTTTTTTAAAATATAAAATTGACAATAATTAACTGTTAATATAAAATATTAAAACTACGTTAACTTTGAAAAACTTAGTTAGTTGAATTAATAGTATGAAATTTGTGAATAATTTGTATTATTTTTTAAAAAATTATTAAAATTTATCATCTTATTTTTTTCACTTAATTATTTTTTATCTAATTAGTCAACATGTCACAGTAATATTCTTGAATTCTCGTAAGAGAGACAATAAATTTACTTTGTATCCTTCAATCACGTTTATTCCTAATTATCAAGTCTTTTCATATGTTGCGCATTAAAGGCTAAGAGATTATGTATCCTTTGATCAAATTGCTCACCAGGAATATATAGACTAGTCTATTTGAGGAGGCTTTGGTTAGGCCAAAATTTTCAAAAAATGAGTCAAAACAAATTTTTTATTAAAGTCTATTTAATTAAAAAGAACAATCTTTTAATATTCAAAAATTCTTTTAAGTCTAACAACTTGGTCTATTTAAAAGATATTAATATTATTGTTGTTGTTTTCAAGTTAAAGTTTATAATTAATTTTAGGATAGATAATTATCTTTGTCCCTAAAGATGTAAAGCACTAATAACAATAATTTTAAGGTAAATTATCATTTTTATCCCATAATAATAATCATAATATTGATTAATAACCATAATTTATCTGTCATAATAGAAATTATCCAAAATAAACATTCTATCAGTAGACAAAAATAAACATTGTAACAATATATTAATCATTACAAATTTATCCAAATTATAATAATTA
>PYAF01002466.1:136587-177510 GCA_007407185.1 Glycine tomentella
TTTCCAAACTCATCAAACACACTCCCAGAAATCTTGGTTCCTTTGATATGTTCCAAGCTGAAGCCATTGTATGGTAAAACTCCCGCTTCAAGAATGCTGAATTCAGCAACAGATTGCCATGGTGAAAGATAAAAAGGAGGAAAGACAACCTTGGATTCCACCCATTCATAAGCTTCTTTGACTAGTTCCTTGTCCCAACCAGCTTTGCAAACAAATTCCTCACTTGCTCTACTGTAAAACCCTCCATTTATAGCTGATGATCCTCCAAGAACTCTTCCTCTCACATTGCCAACTCCATCCTCTGATGTGAAACTTTGTGCCACTGACATGTACTTATCTGTCTTAATTAATGGAAAACCATAGTACCTCCTATCTATCACCAAGGGATTCCCATATGGTGAACCACCCCTTTCTATGAGTAGCACAGAGAAATTTTCTGATAGTGTAGCAGCTAATGGACAACCACATGTACCACCACCGACTATAATATAGTCATAAGATTTTCCCGCCACTTCCTTAACATCTGAAGTCATGAGCCATTGCCTATTATTTCCTACATAGTGAAATTAAGTGCTGGTTGAGACCAATCAAAACATTGTTTCAAGCTCAATACAAACAAACAACAACAACAAAGCTGTATCCAACGAGGTGAGGTCCGCTACATGGATCACACGACGCCATTCAGCATGTTTAAAAATCAAAGATTTAGATATATTGTTTCAAGCTCAATAAGGAAAGCAAAGTTATGTAACTTACCTGCAGGCTCTAAAGGGAAAGACAAACCCAAACTTGCAAGGAAGAACAAAACAAATGCTGTGAGAAGAAGCTTATGAACCTTGTTAATTTGGGGATGTTCCATATTGCAATCAGCTAATGCATTGACTTGTGAGTAGTAGAGGAAGAGCATGATTTTATTTGCCAAAAATGCGGGCTACACAAATCATTTGGTTTCTTTTGGCTGGTGACACCAATTGATTAAAGTTTGCATAGCATAAAATATATATAAAAAAATGCGCATGGTGTAACTAATCATTCCTTCTTCCATTGTTGGCGACAACCATTGCTGTTAGGGCCATGATGATTTTGGCTAACCTTGAATTTCATAGGTGGTTGTGACATATTAAAAGAAACTAAATCTGTAGGTTTTGTTAAAATAATATTTCGTGTGAATCAAGTCCACATAATTTTTTGAATATCAAGGCTAATGATTCCATTCAATCTAAGTGATTTCTTAAATCCTTAAAATTTCACTTTCTTAGCATGGCCAGGGAGACTTTTGTACGCTAAAAAAAAGTGAAAATTAATTATTACAATGTATGTAGCTTTTGGCATAATTGCATGTAGGTAAAAATGGAACAATCTATGATCTGGATTATAACAATAATGATGCATGTAGACACCATTGATAATCTGGGTTTAGACGTCACTTGTTAACATTTTAACTGGGGCCTTAAGAATTAATGGTAATAAATTGTATAGTAAATTACACAATTTTTCTGAAATTTATTCTTATTATAATCGATATTCCTTCATTTTGAAATTCTAAAAGGAGTCGCCTAAAAGGGAGAGTGGTGTAACGAAAGCTAAAAAATTAAGAAGTTTTTTCTTAAGGTTAAAAAACGAAAGGTATCAAATATAATAAGAAAAAACTGAAAAAGGTCAGTGTGATTTGCTCTAAATTGTATCGGTGGTACCCGTTAGGAAATTGTTATGGTGGAAATTGGTGACTATGGCCATGATCCACGGCTATGTTTGGAAGGGAAAAGTGAGGGTTAGAAAGGTGTGTCACGTGCCTCGTATACGACCATATGTGTATTCTTTTGTTGACTATGAATAATTGAATATGATGAAGGGATGGATCCAAAGGAGTAAATGGGGGACTCCTAATTTTCTGTAACTTTTGATACAAGTATATGAAGTGATTTAGGAGTTAATTATGTGATGTCCAAGTTTAAGTGTCCACCTCTAATATTTTTACTCTGCCATGGTTTTTATGCATTATGATGTCTTTTTCTGTTTGAAGTAGAGGATGAGGTTTGTTGAGTGTTATTTAACTTCTTTTAGTTGTCAGTTTATTTTATAATTGTAATTATTAGGTGGTGTCTGGACTAGTTTATGAACTCTCGGCAAATTCACTTCTTTAATCTAATCAAAAGCAAATAAACTACGTTAGAGCTGAATGTTTTAATTTAAAGAAGATTTCTTGTTACTTGACCCACGTACGTAATTTATATTGATTGCTGAATTTTTAATTCTTTCATGTATTAGTTCGTATCTTATTACGACAATAATATTTCAAATGTAATACAATTTGGCTTATAGTTAACTCAATTAATTTTCTGTAAAAAAAAGGAAAAACTAAATTTAACTTCTTTCAACGTCTTTTCAAGTTCTTAATCGACCTAATATCATAATAGATAATGATACTTGTAAACCTCATTTTGAGTTATAGGGAATGGGAAGAAGAAAGGAATATAAAAGAAAAAACGAGAGAGTAACAAATGTGATATGATAAAAAAAGAAAGATAAGTTCGAGCTCTATTTTTCTTTCTCAATTCTTTTCAAATTATATGTATAGAATTTATTTATTTTACTAGAAAAGAAATTGTAATTTTATATACACCAAGTTGTTCACTTTTAACTTTGTTAAATATTTATCTATTCATGCATGATTATGTGTCATTGATTCAAAATTCAAATCACCTTAATCTTTATTTAATAATTTTTAATCCAACAAAGAGAGCTAATTTAATTTTAGTTTTGCAAATTTAAAAATAACTCATAGAAAAATAAATTTAAGTTACTTATTTACCCGTTAAATATTTGTAAAATTATTGTTCAATAAATGTTTAAATATTTTGCCTGTTTTTATTCAGTTAACAATTTTTTTCTTAGTGCACCAAATATTAAACATTTACAAAATATAACACAATTTCTACCACTCTAAAACAAGACTCTTTTAACACTCTCACACACTTTTTTAGTGGGATAAAATTTACAAGTTTCACTAAATATATAGGTTTTATTTTTCGTTTGGTACAACTTATTTTTTAAATTAATCTTAAATTTCAACCAATAAAAAAATTATTAGAAAAACAGTATGTTAATAACATTTCTCCATTCATATATATTGATTTAGCCATTTAATATATGTTTAAAGAAGTGTTGATAAAATTGATTTTGCAAAATTAATTTTTGTTAAAACTAATTCTCAAGTGATACGATTCATGATTAAACGCTTTTATTATAAAAACAAATTAAGAGGTAAATTTTAGTATAAAATTAATTTAATTCAAAATCAATTATAAATACAAAATTAATGTTGGACTTTTTTTAATTTGAAGTTAAACATGTAAAATTTATTTAAAATTCATTATGAACTTAATCAATTACATAATGTAAAATTAAATATGGATAATAACTAGTCGGAGTGAATGAATTGTTATAAATTATTTTATGTTTATTTTGGATTGTACATATATAAAAAAAAATGCGCTTTTCACAGTTTGCTTTTTCTTCCACCTTTAACGATTCAATTAACTATAAATAAAAGTAATAATGTTTTCCTTTTGGTGAATCGGTATGGTGGTTAGAGTTAGCCGTTACCAAGTATTATACTCACAGTCATAATTCATAACTTTTTTGTTAAGAGCTCATAAATCATAACAACCATCTTGAAACACTATTGAGCGCTGTGGTTTCGTTTTCTCATGTTCGGTTGAAACTATAAAAAAAGAAGGAAATAACGTTAAATCACAATGCTGCTTTTGTCACAGTTTTATTTATTTTTTCATTTTTGACAACGATTGTCATAGTTAAATAGACATTCTATTTATAATATATAATTTCTAAAGTGTGCAACATTAGGCTTACATGTTAATATTATATTTTTTTTGTCACATCATATGTTTTGCTGATGTGGCAGCCTCCTACAATTCCTCACCTTTCCTCTTACCCCCTATGCTCATAGAAACTACTACTCAGAAGCCAAATGAATTGTCAGACCACACATGCTTAGTAAAATCATTAGAAGCTGAAAATAAATTAAAAAAGAACTGAACGTATCATTAATTTGTTAGGTGGCATAAACATAATCTTTATACATTAATTATTATCATTTATTATTTTTTTCTATAATATTATCATTTATTATTATACCTCCAGTTGTTACAAACATTTAATATGCATTGGCCAACGTACAGAGATTGAAATTGAGTGGCTGACATACCCTGCTACACGCAATGGATTAATGTAGAATTGAGCCTTGAAATAGTACCTCTACTCTGTTTGAGTTTCTTGCTGTCATTACTGAGGATGTTGAAACTTGATTTGGCTGCAGCATCAGATATGAGAAAGAAGCTTGGTGGTTTTACCATGTTCAACAATGGTGAAACCGAGGATATGAAGGAAGCAAACATAGGGAAAAAAGACTTGCAAACATGGTGGTTTTAGAATCAGAGCTGAAGTATTATGATTTATGAAAGAGTTTGGCATGAAATAGTGCCTTTTCCACAAGTTCTGGTATAATTCATATTCTGTTGGAAATGTATTCAAATGATTTTCATTCAGTTTTTGTATTCATGACCACATTCATCCTCAGGAATTCTAGAAGTAGAGAGGAGTTATCCAATTCTAGAATGGTTTTTCTTTTTTATTCTCTCTAAAAATTGTTTTTCTAACTAAAAAAATGGGTATTTTGCTACTTCCCCAATACTTTTTCATTGATTTTCTCTCTCAATTGTTTGCTTATTCTTGTTCAATACTTAATTTTAATATACTACAGTAAATTATAATATAGTAAATATTAATGTTTATTATAATTTATTTTGTGTTAAATAGATATAATATAATTAAATCTATATGATAGTGTTGTGGCTAAATCTTATATTTTTGTATTTTTTTTTCCATTTATATTTATATATTTGAGAACCCACTGATTTTGAATTTTGTAATTTGCTCAGGATCTTGAATTTGCCACTGTCAATACACCAGGAGTAGCAGAAAGAGGAACTAGTCTACAGGGAGTTGGTAAGAACACTAATGATTAGAATCAATTATATAAACAAATCGCTATAGTCAGTGATCTCAATTCTCAATAATAAAGATACAAATGAGATACAAAATGAAAGAGGCAATGAGACCCATCCAAATCGTTTCAATTCACCAAGGCAACAGCCAAGTGAGTTTTATTCTTGGCTTACCACGAGAGTGAAGGGAAAGAGACCCAAGTTTCCAAATAAGAAAACGAAAGTGCTGTGAGATGCTTATGAACTTGTTTAATTGGTTGCAAGTTCCACATCTAAATTTGATATGGATAATGCCTTCATTTGCGAATAAATGGATGACATCATTTGATTTATGAAAATGAGCTATTCAAATTATGTGTTGCCTCTTGGATATTGACAATATTACACCAATAGATTAAAGTTTCTCCTCAAATATAAATTTTCAAATGCGCATGGTTTTTTGACTCATCATTCACCCATTCCTTCATTTTTTCCTTTTGCCGACAACTTAATGTTTATTGTATATGTCATATAAATTTCTTTCTTCCCTTTAGAGGGTTCAAGTAAACTTGTCAAGTTAACATCAATTTGACGTTATATGAACAAACTTAACTAATGTGCCTAACACCACAATCATGGTGAGTTACTTGGAAGTAAAAATGGGTTCAAAATCGAATAGTGATCTGCGTTAGACGTTACCAACACATTTTGGTAGGGCCTTTAGAAGGCTAATAATTAAACCAAACCAGTGGGTACCCATTACCAACTTGTAACAGCAGAAATTTGTTATCCTGTGGCCCAATATCAGAAGCCCCAAGAGATTGGAAAAGAGAGACGGTGGTTACTGGTGGGAGAGGGGTGCCACAGCTGACACCACACCATATTTTTTATTATTATAATAATATGTTATTGGTCCGAAGTTCTTACCACTTTATAAATGACTAATTATCGTCAGAAAATCTGACTGACTATTTTCAGTGAAGTCTCATCTTTCAATCATATTTTTTCTATCTATGATATTCGAACTAAATACCTTATTTAAAGAAATTGATATTAATACTATTCAGATTAATAACTTATTAGTACTCCACAATCATATGATTATAAGTGTGTTGCACCTTTTTTTCTTGACCAGGATATACAAGTGCCACACCATACCCTATCATTATAATTGTGTTGCACCTTTTTTCTTGACCAGGATTGGATATATAGTCAATTGTTCTTTCTTTTTTTCCATTATAATAATAAAAATATACATACTATATAAACATATTTCTTTTATGACAATGATTTTGCTGCATACGTTAATATAATAATTAATTAGGAAGTGAAGTATATAAAAACCATCTTCATGGTTACCAAAAGTTTAAACTGCAATTTAAGTCCAATGTTTTTGAACTTGTTGAGTCCATGTCACTCTGACATTGGCTGTTCAAGTCAAGCATTTCTGACAACTTGTTGCCACATCTTTTCCCACATGGTTGCTCAACAACACAGCTTCCATCATCAGATTCTGTTGCTGCTAAACTTCTCTTTCTCCCACTACCCTCATTGCTTGATGAGCCTCCATTGGATGCTTTATCCTCAGTGTGAATCTCCATCAATGGCAATTCAAGTGAAACATTATTGGAACTCTTGAACTCCACAATCTCTTCCATTGGCTGTTTCTCTTCCTTTCTCCCTGAGCTTTCAGAAGATGTCAAGGAACTTTCCAGTGAACACATAGTGCCTCTGTCTCTTTTCCTCTCCCCACAGCTTAAACTCAACCCTCTTGTTTCTGTCAGTTCTGAGATGGGAGAACTTGGACAAGCATTGTTGATGATGGTAACTAGCTGAGAAAGTTCAGCTTTTGTGAGTTCTATCCCAACTGGGGAAGTATTGTATCCAGCAAGTGCTTCTTGTGCCTTCTTTAGCACTGATTGTAAATACTTCCCTTGAGCTTCAATTCTGAGCTGCAAATGTTTCTGCACCTGAAATCACCATCCAATTTTGATTAACATGTCCTTATGCACCATCATTCAAAATTGAGATAAGAGTCAAGGTTTTCAAAAAAGTCCGCGATCGCGATTTCATCCACTGCATAAAACTTTTTTATCCACTGCAATTATAATCATATATCTCACATTCGTTCACAATTTTCCACAATATCAAGGAATGTAATGAAACCGTGACCCTGACCGGAATTTTAAACCTTGATAAGAGCAACTTTAAATTGATAAATCATATTATATGTGCTACCTCAATTTGTTCATAGAGTTTCCTTTGCACTTCCATTTGCATTTGGAGAGCCTGAGCAATCTGCATGTTTCTGGTAAGAAAACACAGAACTTGATCAATAAAAGCTCTAGGAAATACCATTTCCCTATGAGACACAGTCTTTAAAAGTAAAATAAAAAATTTGATCAATTTCAAATTATTACTCAGTAATTTGATTCTGGGCCCCAAGACTGATTTCCCTGCTGCAATGGCCATCACTGATGCTCTTGGTTTGTATGTAATCTGCACCAAAAAAGGATATATATTAAGCCAACTGAGATAGTTATCAATCATGCCATAATTTGCTGTTCAACTAGACACACTACAAGTCACCTTCTTGTTTGTTGTCAGAGCAGGTTTCTAGTTGTTGGCTTTTTCCAAGTCTAAATTTCTGTAACCAGAAACACACAAAAAAAAGGTTACAAATCCTGATTTCCAGATTCAGTGAATAGAAAACAAAGAATTATAATATATCATTACAAAAAGGGGAATGAATGCCTGTAAATGGCTCTTCAGATGGTACAAAGTGAGTCCTGGAATCCCCATCACCCTCATGAGACTCTTTGGAGTTGCTTCTGCCACACGATGCCACAGTAACAAATAACATAAGCTAAGATGTCCTATGAAATCTTAATAATAATAATATGAATAGTAAATAAGGTGTGATCAAGGTTTGTGTTATACTCACTATCTGCACCTCCAAGCTGATTGGTAGCCTCAATGAACCGTTGGTGAAGCTCAGGAGTCCATTTTAGCCTTGGTTTGGAATCAGTGGACAGCACAAAATGCATGGTTTGGTTTTGCATGTTTTGTGGATCCATTTTCTATATTTGGATGAGTTACTACTTACTTGCTGGCAAAGGACTGAAACATAGATAGATGTGTCTTTTGATCCTTTTAGCTATGTATGCATCAATATGTGCCAGCTATAGTTCTCTTTATAACTTGGAGTTGGTTGTGTTGTTCTATGATCTCACTCCATATCAGGAAACATAAGTGGGGTTATGTTGGGAGAATATATGCCATGAGCTGTGGTTCTTCCTTTCTCTTATCCCATTTCATACCAACTTTTCCTTTCTTTTTTTTTTTTTTAAAAAAAAAGATGAAAAATTCCCTATATGCTTTTTTCTTTGACTTGAATGGGGTGGAGAGAATCTCTGATGCAGCAAAAACAGGGAAAGCAAAACAGCTCAATTTTTGAGTCTTAAAAGGAGAGAAAAGAGGGAAAGTGTGTGGTTTGTTTTTATCTTGCTGTTTTCACACTTCACTATCTATCTCTATGGTTGATTCCCTACTGAATTAGGTAGGCCCACCATAATGAATAATAAGGTACTACTTTCTCAATGCTGTGAGAAACTTTTAGGAAAATAAAATCACGGGCATGCTGTTAAGGATATTTTTCATCTTGCTATTCAAAGTGAAAACTAAATGAATTAACCTTTCTTTCAAATTTCATTTTTAAAAGAAGATATTTTGACACATTTGTTTTTCCTATATGAAGTAAAAATAGCTTCAAGTCCAACAAAATACCAAAATATTGAATAGTTCTCACTTTATTTTTAAATATATTGTTTTTAATTAATATTTTAAATATTTTTTTGAAATAGTCTAGTCAAATACTTTAATTATGATTTTCTTTTATGTAGTGTTTGTTTGTGGAGCCATTGGCAGATTCTTTTTGTTCCATGTAGGGATGGAGGAATCAAAGAATCTAGGATAGGATTTTTGGACCCATAGTCCCCATGTTTGTACAAAGAAAGTAATGTAGAAGAAAGAGAACTAATCAATCCTTGTTCAAAGATTAAGATAAATGAAACCAATAAAATACTTGTTTTTTCAAGACATTGATCAAGTAACAATTTATTTGTTACATTATCCGTGCAAAGGAATCCCAACCCTCAAGTTCATTAAGGGACCATCACCACAGTTCAGTGCTTGTCATGACATAACTAAGCACTAACCCAATCAATCGGTAGGGTCATGTATATATATAAATCCATCATTGATTATAAAGCTGTATTCCAGCAAGGAAATTGAACCATACCATAAGTCCATAACATGCATAATTTAAGAGTCTATAGCACACACAAATTAAAATAACTAAATAATAGAATGAAGTTTTCTATTCCAATTGCATTGTACTGAGAAGTTCCTCTATGTATATTGCTGTTGACCTGCAAGGCAACGACCTAAGTAATAGAAGTTAGTAAAAATTATTATTATTACAATCAGGAGATGGATAGAACATACACACACACACTATGTGGCCTTGCACTTTTCTTTGTGAGATGAATTAATTATGAAAGGTATCTACAGGGCTCACTCATCATAGAAGCCCCATAAAGAAACTATTCTAAAGGGAATGGCATGCTTTAATGCTGTGATATATATCCAAGTTGAAGAGAAGAAAAGAAGTTTTCACCAAAAATAAAAGGAAAGTAGAAAAGGGTAAAAGGGGATTTATAATGGCCAACAACAAATTGTAAAAGTCAATTCAAGCAAGCCACTCTTCACATTATTTCTCTTGGGGGTTGGCGTTTAGAGTTTGATCACTATGATCAAAATGCAATTATTTGGCCTTCAAAACACTGCCACTGCCATTTCAGTACCATGAATTGCTCAACAGTATCCCATGATTCAAGTCTGAGGAAAATCGTTCCAAATTTGCTTTTAAGCTATCCATTAGAAGAGCAACACTTCCACACTCACACTATCCTGATTAGTTGACTTACCACAATATATTCAACTGCTAGTGGAATGTAAGACAAAACAATATTTGGTGAGAAAATTTCAAAAATCCACTAACCAATAGTTACCATTATCAGATAAGCTTATAACAAATAGTAGTAGAGTATAAGGGTGGTCTTGGTGGGTCCTACAACAGCAAGAGGGTGAAAGGGTAGGTTTTTCCTATGTAAGCATATGCTGCTTGTATGTGAATGTCTTGAATTACATTCAATTCAATACCTTAGTGGCAAACTTAGCTCACATTGGAAGAAAGGAATATTATTATTGATTACATGTATTTGTGGTGTGTGGACCAAACGTTTGAAAAAAAAAGAAAAAAAAAAAAGAGGGTGCGTAATTGCAAGACCTTAATCTTTTTTAATAGCTGATGTACTTGAAGCTCCTTTTCTTGCTTTAATATATTCCACAACAGGTAAAGGAGATTCCATGATGATGCTAAATCCAAAGGGACCCCGGTATTTTTATTAGATCAGTAGGAGAAGGTCCGGTGAATCAAAAGTCATTTAAGCAAAGTTGCCTCGTCAATTATTACTCTTTTTAATGGCCCCCATCAAGGGAAGATCTCACAAATCCAAAAGCAGTGAAAGAAGATGAGAAGAATGTGGCCTCAGGAATCACAAAAAGAGAAGCAAAAGGAACTTGTCAACATCCCACCATAGAGAATAATTGAATTTTACTGAAAGAATTTTTTTTGTCAAGCATGATCACTTGCGCAAAATGAGGTCAGCAATATGTCACTTGGTAAATGTAGGATTTTTCAAGCAACAGTGGTAGAGTAGGCATTGCATTTCTATTTCATGTTAAAATATTTTTTTTTTATTTTTAATAAATATTCGAATTTAGTATTTATTTTGATAATTTTTTTTGGTATTGAGATTCTAATAAAAGAATAAATTTTTTTATCCTTGACATTTTTTGTAATTTATGATAAATTAATAAATTTTGTGTTTGTTTCCTAATAATTTTTTTATATGTAATTAGTTAGTTTCAAAGAAACTAATAACAAATGAAAAATTTATTAGAGAATAAAAAAAAATTCACTGATTATCATGAACTAAAAATAAAAAAAATTGTTAATGATCAAAAATAATTTTTTTTGTTTTATCAGAAAACAAAAACGAAAAAAAAATGTTAAGAAATAAATATAAAATTTAAATATTTATTACCTTTATTTTATCATAACATGTAGTTACATGAATTTCTTTCACTTCCTTTGCTTAATTTGTGTCAGCACAACACAAATGAAAGCCAAGACATATTCCGGACAATTAGGAAACTTGAACATCGTATATTCAGACCTATAAGGTGCCATAATTGTATAGGTTTCAACAGATCAGGTCATGAAAGGTACCTCAATATGATCTCATGACATGGATTCGTGGAAAGTGATAAGAGGGGAACAGTTTTGAGGGGCAAGCTGAGTATATAGGAGCCCTAACTAGGCCTTCCATCTGCTCCAAAATGCCCCTAAAAGGACGCTTAACCTATGCTTTGTATGTATCATCAATGCATTCTCTATCAGACCAAAGTAAGAATGCTTCCATCTGCTTGAATTTTTGCAAATAACTTATTCACATCAAGAATGTTCTCTTAGGCTCAATCCTAGTCTAACTCCAGTTAAAATGGCCCACTACCCATCAAAGTAAACATTGTCATAACACGAGTGCTTCAAATAATTGAACAAAGTGGATGACATAAAACGCATACAAATACCATCCAATTATATGATGCAAGTATATCCGAGGTTCATTAAAGAATATACAAAAGAATAAGATATTTTTACGCTCCACTTTAATTAATAGCAATTTGAGTATTGATATGAAGTTGGTTTAAATACTTAGAAAAATTTGTTATTCAAATAATTTTATTCAATTGAGTAAGATTGTTTCATGTGAATATCCTTGTAATTAAACCTTGTGAGTTAATCGAACTCATTAAAAATTTGAATCAAGCTAGATTTAATAAAAAATGACTCGTTTGAATAATGGATCCAATTTGACCCAGCTCATTTAGCTCTCCACTCATGAGTTTTAGTTTTTTTTCTTCTTCACCTTTTCTTATAAATTATAACTTTTTACATTAACTCACTAAGTAATTAAAGTAAGTAATATATAAACCTTATTATTTAATTTTATTCTAATCATAACAAAGGACAATAGTACATTAGTTTATCTTTTTATATATAGATATAGAATTAGAACGTAAAAGTCAATATATATATATATATATATATATATATATATATATAAACTGTGGGACACAGCATGATAAAACTATTGATGTTGTAGTTTTCTTTCAGTGCCTAAAAAATTTTATCACCTCAATTATTTAAATTTTTTTCTTCATGTTTTGGTATTTTCTTAATTTATTATTATTTTTAAAGTAAGTCAACCAATATAAGTAATCCATGGTGGTTTGAGCTGGATTTAACATTTTTTTTGGCACACAGTAAAGTAAATTGAGTTAGATTGGCTCACTTTTTTGGCCAACCCATATTGAGGTTGGCTCTCTTCTCATAATCTTGTAAAAAAAATATTTAATATTTGAAATTGAAAATTGCAACTGCAATGTCTACCATGACATGTTTGGATAATTTATTCAAAAGTACTTTCAGAAAAAGTCAAAGAAAAAATAAGAAAAATAAAATAAAATAAATTTTTTCATAAATTCAAATTATCTTATATATATATATTAATTTGTAAAAGTTTTTTTTTTTAGAGAAATTATATGAAACAACTATTATAAATTAGGGCATGTTGAAAGAATATAATTGTTCACTGTATCTTCAAACCCCTACACGGCTACAGTGGTTAAACATTGAATGCCCAGTTTCGTTCAATTCTGGAATCTCATTGGGGCATAACATATTTGTTCAAGCATCCAAGGTCTTTCAAGTTTCATGACAGCCTGCGAAGACAAAAGAGAATCGTACAAGAATATTCGCCGCATATATAATTCAGACAAAACATCACATTTTTCTGCGCCTCTGGCACATCAATTTCATAATAAATTGGAAGAGAACCGCAGCAGAAATTAAGAATTAAGTTGGTTTAGTTAAAAAAATTCAAAAAGAAAAGTATTATTGAAAAACAAATACAAGAGAGTTATAAAACTCTTACAAGCCACATACAAGCCTAAATCATTCAAGGGGATAGATAAAAAAAGTTACAGGCTGAATAAGATTTAAATAGAGTAATGGGTGATTTATAATAGTTAAGAGTGATTTATAACAGTTAAAGGATAAATATTTTTAAAGAAAAGTGAAAATCAAATATGAGTACGTATGGCCTTTATTTTATACTAGAAAAAAAAAGAGCCATTCCGTGTCTCTGTAATTTCTTAAAAATAGTTAATTTTTTTTAATAGAAGTTAAAATAATAGTGGATGGTTGGAGTAGGATAGTTATATAGATAAAAAAAAGATATTTATGAAAGTAACTATAAGGATAAAATGGAATAAAAATTATGTACACCAAAATTTGGTATTCTGTTATATAATTGTATTGCCTTTATTTTATATTTTATATTATATATATATAATACATTATTGAATATTGATTGTTTAGTTTAACAAAATGTTGTTTCATTTTTTATTTTTTATTAATAACCAAAGAAATGTAGGAACTTAGTTTACCGATTAGATAACGTTATCAAATTGATTTGTAGAGCCAATATTAAGGATCAAACTGATTGATATCTATATAAATCGTAATTAAGTTTGCCTTCTTTTTTTTTTTTTTTTTCCTTTTTGCAATATCAAGAATCATATTGATGGATATCACTAATTTCAAAAACTAAATTAAATTTTACTAAAAAGTTAAAAAATATATTGTGGACATGCATGTATGAGGTACAGGTCCACAGCCTATACGCATGTCGCATGTCGCCTTTACATAGAGAGGACTAGGCTTGAGGAAGCATCCTTGTTTTATAAGTGACACTTAGGGTGTATTTGATTATTTAGTTTAAAGGATAAAAATAATTTAATTATTTTTTGAATTAAAGTTAACTGTAAAATGTGTAGTTCCTATATGAAAAAGTAATTTTTCTTCTTCTTCCACTCTAAATCAAACGCACTCTTAATCTTTTGACTCATTTATTTAATTTAGAAGGTGTATGATGTGATGAATTAACTTCATATGAAGTAAAGTTTTATTGGTTGGTTAGAAAAGGGTTCTTAAGAGCCGTAGAGCTTTCCCAACCACTATGAACATACTGGACCCTTTTTGGGTTTGAGATGTCAGCCCAATTACTAAGGGCATAAAGTCCACTATCAACTTCTTAATACTTCCATAAAAGATAACGGGTAGTGTTATTTTCACTAATTTTTTTTACATGTTTTGACAATTCCTTAATAAAATTTGGCTGGTACGATGTCAGTTAGGCACTGGTCCTGCCACAAAACGCATCTTTCCATTCTTTGGGAACCATGCTGCACTTTGGAAAAGGAAAAATTATACTTTAGAAAGAGCCCAGAAATAATATTGGAACTTTTTTTTTTCCTTAAGAAAATAAAATTTTGCAGAAATAGAGCTTCTTTCTCATTATATATAATATACTTCTACTACAACAATTTTGGGGCAATCATGGGGAAGCACTACATAACTAAGGATCAGTTTATTTATTTATAGACAGGGGAAGGATTTGGTTTGGGCTAAAGCTATTCTGATTGTAGTAGTTATATATATGTCTTAGCTTTTGGTCAAGGTTTTATATATCACTTTTTGTTATGAAATGACTTCATGTATGTGATGCTTCGGAAGCTTTGGCTGCATTATTCTAATATTTGATTTTTTTTTTTTCAGTTTTCAGGTATATATGACAAATACTATCTTTTAGTTCAGTAAGAAAAATAATTAATTCCATATTAAGAAAAAGGGGAACAGAGGAAGTTAATATGCTTTCAGACTCCAAATTATATGATAACGAAGGTAAAGTGATGTAATGAGTAGTATAATATGTAACCAACAACTTTAAAGTTGAAGTATCAGATAAAAACTCAAAAGCTAATTTTATATGGAGTTTCCTTGAAGAAAAAAAACAAAAGAGTTTCAAGTTTGAATTTTACGCTGATATTTAAATTCATAAGAATATTTAGATGTAGACAACAAGAATTATTCAATATATATTTGACAATAGATATGGCAAGAACTGAACTAATCACCTCTGCACACGAAGGTTCTCTGTATATGGGCATAGGCAGGATAACAACCCTACAGATGCGACATTTCTTTTTCTCACGTGAAATGTGACACATTCATAATTTTTCAAATTGGTCTAATGTTATGATAAGTGATAAATACACTGTGATTTTATTGACATATAATTTTAAATATGTTATCCAGGATTTAATTTTCAAATTCTGGTGTGTATAAAAAAAATATTTATTAAAAGATATAAATTTTTTAAATGAATTTCAGTACATTGATTTAATGATTAGTTTTTAACTTCTGATTGAATAATATTTTATATTATAGGAAAATGTTGCCATAATTGTGAACATTAGGCCACAAATTCCTTAAAACTTCCAAGTCCAGCAGAATATTTCAACTTGGAATGAATAATTCCCAAGTAGGTATATAACTTGCTATGCATATGTAAAGGGTGGTCCATGTAAATTGTACAAGAAACATTCTACAGCACCTTTTAAAGCTAATAAAAATCTTGTACTCAACTTTGAGTCACTGTCAGCTAGCCATGAAGATAATAAAAATTCTCTTACACGGTAAGAATTAATTAATAATATTCCCATTCATATGCACTAGTAAGAGAGAGTAGAGAGGGAACAATGAAGAACAACATAAAGTGATGGGATATGACAAAGCAGTGAGTGACACCTCACACCCACTTTGTCCACAAAAATGGTCAATTTCTACATCCATGGCATGCTTTTAAATCCTTTGACAGACATCCACTAGTTTAACCTAGGTTCTCAACAATCATTTCACGTATAAAAGAAAAGAAAAGAAAAATTTAAAGAATATATCCAATGCTTCAAAGAAACGTCTTTTGATTCTTGCACGTGAGAATCTCCAGAAAAATGCTCAGGCAACTAACGTTAAAAGGCATGCTACTCAGTAACTTTTTCCAAACATTTTGATAATGGAAAACTCAGATGTAGTGGTAGCTTTTTTTCTGGGTTCCCTTCTCTTTATTGAACATTGTACGATAAATGAGGAACAAACACTGCATGCTGCAGCTGCTGCTTTGTTTCCAACCAAAATATGTTAGGATGTTTACATGAATATTTGTAACTAGCAGATTTAATTCATTTCCACTAGACTAAAATCTATCTATTTAAAGATAATAGATGTATTCCATAGTACAAAATGTTCAACATTATCATCATTGTGACAATGTCTATATTGTCTTAATATTGTTTGCACAATAGTGTTAAATTACATCTGAAGCACGAATTTGTGAATCGTAGATTTATGTTGGAGGAAACCAAATCACTGGTCTCCTTGTATATATGTTTCTTCCCTGTTAAAAAATAGTATCTCAGTAATTAAATAAATTTCTTATATATTTTTTTAAAAAATTATCCATGTATCATTTTTTTAATTAAAGGAACAAAAGATATTATATATATAGAGAGAAGTAATTAATTTCAATACGTATTAAGAATATATATGCGGGTATTTTTCTTCAAAAAGAAAAGATACACAATTTGATTTGAGAATATGGTTGTTATAAAAATGTGAAATGTGTGTCAAGGTTGTGTTTAGAGATTATGAGATCGTAAGGCCAAATTTACTTCATATTTTAATTTAATACACTTTGTTAATTTTTTTAAAATAAATTATGATTTTATATTTTAAATATTATTCAAATTTTAAATCGACTCTGAATTAAAGATTTAAATTAATTTATATATACAAAATATCAATATGAGATAAAATTTTAGCTAAATGTGTGATCTTATAATCAATATTTTTCGCCAAAATATATATTTTTATATATCAATCATAAACTCATTCATTAAATTTAAATTTTGTACTAATTTTAATAGATTCTTTTAAGTAAAGGAGAGGTTAAAACTAAAATAGATATACAATAATTTTCTTTAACTTTTTGAAATAAAATTAAAATTTTACTTAAATGATATATGATAACCATTACATTCATAACTTAATAATAACTTAAGATTATGTAGTCTTACGAATAAAAAATAATTACAAATAGTAGATCATATTTTAACAAAATTTAATTACCACTTAATAATTTAAATTGAATAAATATATATATATATATATATATATATATATATATATATATATAAATTAAACCCTTGGAAGCCTAAGGCAAAAGTCTCATTGGTCTTATGGCCTCCACGGCCTTGATGTGTGTATGCCTGGGGTACCACCTAGGCCATTTTCTTCCCACAGTAACATTATTTGAGGGGAAAGGTTAGAATTTCTTCTTCTTTTTTTATGTTGTTCTCTTCTTTTTTAATCAAACTTATTAATCTAATTATGTGTTGTTTCTTCTAATCAACTCTAGGTTGATCACATTTCTCAACTTAATGGGAAAGGGCAACACGTTCTTCTTGGACTAGTGGATAATGGATGAGGTGAGAAGAGTTATCATGAGTATGAAATCTTTTAAGGTGTCAAGACCACATGATTAGCCTTTCTTTTTTCAAACAATATTAGCCTATATTGTAGGAAAAGATCTTTGGCACATGTTCAACAATCTGACAAAGTAATAGTATTCATAGAAGGCATAAAGGATCACATACATACTTCTAGAGACAATACTTGTGTTAATCTCGAAAGTAGATTATCCTATCCTTTAAAGAATTTCTCCTTATCAACCTATGTAAGATGGCTTATTAATTTAAGTTGTTACTATTTATACTAAGGTGTTGTTGTGGATTGAATGGGTAAATATCGAAGATCTATATTAATGGACTTAGAGTAATTACATAACTGAATTTGACACCACAATTTAATCCAAAACCTTCAAGTTCATGTTTATGAGTCTTTTTCTCACCGATATAGTACTCACAATCTCACAACAAGTTTTTAGGAGAAGTTGGAAAAACTTGCAAGCCTTCCTTCTGCATGACACTATCTCTCACTTAGGATGGTGACCCCCCGCTGGATGGTTCTTCTCATATCAAAACTCCCATTTATGAACCTAGCATCCTGGTCTTAAATGAAGAAATAAATCCCTAATTTATATAAAATATCTTTAATTCTAAACAACATCCTAGAAATAAGATATCTTTTTTAAATCTAAACAATATCCTAGAGATTTATAATTTACAAATTTGAATTGTTTCCCAACAATTTTTTGCTCAATTAAAATCTTCTAATTTCATCTTCAACTATTGACTTTTGGATGCTTGTCACAATTATCTTCCACTCTTTGGTATGTTTCTTGCAATTTACTCCATGAGTATACACGTCGCTTGACTATCACATCGTCAAGTAGACTTTCGACATGAGGATTCCACACACAGATCCATCATTTGCTTCCTCAAACTTCTTCAATACTCTTCTTTGGTCATCAGGTTGTAGTATCAATTGCTCTGATGCAAGCACAACAATTGGTATAAGAGTGGATTGACCCTATGGCTTGATGACCAAAGATGAGTATTGAAGAAGTTTGAAAATGTTGATGATAGATTCGTATCAAACTTGTATCGAAAATCTACTTGGCGATATGTTAATCAAGCGGTGCGTTCCAATACGCTATGCTCCTGCTTGTATATATATAATTTGATTAGGAATTTTCAGGCGAACTTTATACCTAGTAGAGGCATTCTGGATATTGAAATATTAACTAAACAGGCCCTAAATCATGTTCATACGAGCAAAGAAAGAGAGGTCCGATAGCTATAAAAATTAACCTGGAGATCAAAGGGATATGACAAAGTCAACTAGGATTATCTCCAAAAGCACTTAGGTAGTTTGGTTTTCCAACTAGAATTATTAGCCTCTTATTACGTGGAGTATGTGAGGGTCTAATGATCTCTCTTGGTATATTATGGTATGGTTCTACTTATACTTCAACATATGTTTTTATTTTTATTTTTCTCTATATTATGTTCAATTGTGTGCGTTTTCATTTCCAATCTTTATTGGTGTGCAATTTTTTCTCAACACATACACACATACACATAACAGATTATTGGAATGAACATTAATTCTAAGTGTCAGACACTTTCTTTTGTGTAACTAGGAGGAGGTGCAATCCTTCTCTCATTGGATTGGTGCATTTTTGGGACAAAGTAGTATTTTTAGTTGTCACTCATCTTGACTTTGGATAAAAGCCTCAAGTGTCAAACCACTTGCATCAATAACTTTGATTAAGTGGCACACATTTTATTCCCTTTGATTAATGTAAAAAAAAATACATTCAAAACAGAACTGCTACACTACAAGAATAGAAGGGCAAAACTTTCTACACGCGGGATTACCAAACTTGCCAATGCTATCTTCAAAACGTAGCTTTCTACTTTACAAAAGGTTAGTAGGTGGGTTTCATTTAAAGTGGCCAATCAAGGTTTCATTATAGTGATGTAATGACCGCACAACGAGTGTTGGTTTATATGTAGACTGTAGTTGTTAAAGTTATCTTCAAAGAGTTTGCACAAGGGAGTTATAAGATGATAAAAGAGAAAGAAAATAGAAAAATATTATATATTTGATTCTTTTTGTCAATAAAAAATTAATAATTAATAATTATCTTTTGATAAAAAAAATTCACTCTATAAAATCGAGAGAGATTAAATAGTTTACACAAAATTTAGATTCTAACTTTGTTGTCCTCGTTGTAATTGATAAAAAAAACTGAATATTATGTACGGAATCAAACTAGAAACGGCTTCAAATGTATCCTAATTTGTTTCCTTGACATACAACCAAAGTTTAATTAATAGTAGATTAGTGGTCATGCATCTTTAGAGTAACATTTGGCTGTTACTAAATATTTAATGCCAAATGTAAAAATATCTTGAGATGATCAATTGAACTTTTAGTTCCCACGTACGTTAGCAAATAAAAAATAATGTTTATGCAAGAACAAAAATCAAAAGGTGAAATAAATTAACCAAGTCCACTACCGAAGTTTACTATAATGGGTAGACATTATAAGGTGACTATATCAAAATATTGACAAGTTGACGAACGAAGATTTTTTTTTTTTTTTTAACTTGTCATATCAAATTTGTATCTACAATTAGTAAAATGGAAGTAATTAAATTGACATTATGGTGTGTATTATAAACATTGTTATCTGTTCACCAAACTAGCTTTCAATTAATTCATACTTTATGCACACACATTAACAGATTATTGGCATGAACATTGAGAGAGTGGCAAACACTTTAAAGTAAAAAAGGCACGAGAGTAGTACTAGAAGAGTAAGGGCAAACTTTCTACGCAAGGATACCAAACTCTCCATGTTATCTCCAAAAAAGTAGCTTTCTTCTTTACAAAAAGTTCCTAGGTGGGATTTATTTAAAGTGGCCAATCAAAAGATTGATTAAAGTACTGTTAATTAAGCGCGATGTGACTTAATTGTATGCACTGTTGTGACATCTGGATGTTACTGAATTTAGGACAACATTAGGTGATGCAATATTTTAAATATATTTTTAGTATTGTTTTTGTATTACAATTAGAATTTTATCTTATTAACTTGCACAATAAAAATTAATTAACACTCAATGCTAATGTTGATTATGATTATTAAAAAGTAAAATTCTAATTTAATTAACGAACAATATTGAAACCATACTGTTAAGTATTACATAGAATTTTTTCTATAAATTTAAGTCAAGAAAACAATTTAGAAAAGAAAAAAACTACCTGCCCCCCCTCTCTGTAAGAAAAAAAAGTATTTGTTGTTGCTGTAAACAGAATATTATTTATATGAAAAGAAAAATGATGGTTTTTTTAACTGTAAAAGAGAAGTAACATTTTATATTTCTTAATTCATTATGACAAAATAGTCATGCTTCAATAACCGCAAATAAAAGTATATTATAATCACGGTACGAGCAGACCGAAAACCATTTACAAAGTAAGTTTGAGAAACAATACAAATGAAAATATTCCCCTAGTATTTATAAAATATGATGCATCAATAACCTCAAACATACATTTATAATAATTAAATTCTTTCTTCCTTGTTCCTTCTTTCCCTTGAAGATACGTGCATGAATAGCGAAATTAAAGCACCTTGTGAATATTTTCTTTAAAATAAATGGAGCTACTTGAACAAATATTAATTGTACAATACTTTGATTTATGAGGTTTTTCATACTCCATTATCATCCATAAACTATCACTGTTTCTGTGGACAATAGCCAATTCCTGTGCATGCCATGGTATAATGGCTAACAAAGAAACCTCCAACTGATCTCAGCTATAAGTGTCTCAGCACTTAGTGACTTGTAAATTCCTTATATATATATATATATATATATATATATATATATATATATATATATAATATAATATAAGTAACTTTATCTTCTACCTAAATTCCTTATTACAAAACGACAAATATGCCGAAGTCCCACCACTAGCTACAATTAATTTTTTTCCAATCTGTGGACAGGGTTCTTAATCTCTTATATCCTCTATTATCAGTTGAAAGACCAAGTTGTGGCTTTTTTTTTTTTTTTTTACAGGTATCATTCTGTAAAAGTAATTTTAACCAGTCAAATATTATGCCTTTGTTTGGTTAGGAGGAAAGAAATAGAAGTGAATATGTGAGGAAAAAAAGAAGTGACATAGAAAAAAAATAGTAAAAATATTATTTGGTTGAAGAAAAATTAAAAAATTACTATTATTATTATTAAACAAAAACACAACACACAGGCATAATAAATGGACAATCCGTGTGGAAAAGTTGCCCATAGCGTAATCCATTATGGGAAGCCTGTGAAGCTTATTCCATATTTTTTCACTCTATTTTGCATAGAAATTTTTCAGAGTGGGTTCTACACATTTTTTCAAAAAAAATCTTTACACTTCCATTTTACCAGACCAAATAGAAATTTGAACTTAGTTATTACGTTGTAGAAAATTCGCTCCTTCACCTAAACCAACCCTATTAATATTTAATAGTTATAGTACTCAAATTAGTTGAATATTATTTAGAACTCAGATATGCAACAAGAGAATATGCATTAATTGATCATGTCTTGATTATGGTATTGGTTTTGCTTCTCTTATAGCAAGCATATATGCATGCTGAAAATACATACACTCTATTCTTCTAAGCTCGAGTAGTTTGTTGTTCACACCTTTAATAACGGTCTGCAATATGTCTTCTTTCGTTCTAATTAGTTTAAACATGGGGAATTCACCAACGATAGAAATCAGCTCAAGAAACTGATTGGAATGTGCTTGAACTTATATATATTTACCTAAGAAATAGGATGATACCAAGTGTTATTATATTTAGCAGATCTAGGTAATATTTTCCTTGTCTTTTAATTTATATCAAAAGTTTCTTTATTGTTTAAACTAAGTTAAAAAATAAGATTTTTTAATTTAAGGTTAAAGTTGTTGCATAATTTTATAAATTTTTTAATTTCAAAATTACTTTTAAGTTAAAATTTCTTAATTAAATATTATAGTATTAGATTTTGGGATTTGAAATAAGTAAAAAAAACTAACTTTTTTTAAAGATGTTTAATTCCCTTTCCTGAAGTACACCACTTCACCAAAAGGAAAAAAGAGTATTCAAATGAATGGAGTGAATGTGAGGGAGTTTGGGAAGAATAGCAAGATAGACAGACTTATGTGTTTATATATATAAAGATATATTAGTTGAACTTTGAAAAATTAATTGAAAGTTAAATTTGAGAAATTAATTAATTGAACTAAAAGTATTTAATAAAATTAATTGATAAGTGTAAAATAATATAAAAAAATATGAAAAAATGAATTATAATATGATAATGAAAATATAAATGATAAAAAAAGTACACTAGAAACTTATAAATTCAAATATGACATAAATTAACGTTTTAGAAAATGTTACAAATTAAAGTTCCTTCACAACAAATTCACTCTTTGGTTTTATTCTTGGTAAAAAGTCCATTTTGCACTTGATTGACATGAGCTATATCTCGATTCTCGAGAATAAAAACAAAAGGATAATACAATTTGTATGTTTAACGTGTCATTAATTATTAAGAAAAAAATATTTTAAAAGTAGTTTACGCATATTGGTATAAAACCATATCTATTAGATTTTAAACCCTTACACTAGACGGGTTGGATTAAATTATTATAAAGAGAAAAAATACTCTTGTAATAACACTTAAAAACATAAAAATAACTAATAATAATCATCATATCAAAAATAAAAATAATAAACAATTCAAATTCAAATTCAAATTCAAATTGGATTGCATGGACTAACTTTTACTTTCACATGTCAGATTTTTTTTAGCGAACTAAATTAAACACTCGCCTAAAACAAATATATTTTCTCAATCTTCATTGGTTATACGGGGAAGCACAAATTGATCATAACAACTTTTTTCAAAGTGCTTTCCTTACTTTCATCACATTATCATGCCAAAAGATATGTAGCTTTATGTGAAGATACTACCAGGACACTCGATCTCTCCACTCTATAGAGCGCACTTCCATTTTTTGTCCAGTTTACTACATTCATATATTCACAATATTGTATTTTGGGGCATATATTCCACTATATAACGAGGAAAATCAATAATCATCAAGACTATCTGGGACTTTAATTTCATTAAGTATTGTATGATAAAATAAAGTCAATCAATCATGAGAAAGTACTAGTGAGTTAATTTATGGGAATTCAACACTTGTTTAAGAAATACATGCATATGAGTTCAGAGGGGCACAATGAAAGAGAGTTAATTTTTGGATACAATGAATTTCACTGGTCTCACAAGCATAGTTCGACATTATACCAGGCAATATATTAAAATTCCACTTTGATATGATTCCATTGATGAATAAGTAGGAAAACAAAGGCTTTATGAGAATAGCAAAAAGTAAGAAATCTCACCAGCATAGTCCGACTTGTCTCAATTTTGACTAGCAACAACAATTTTAATAATAGAATCAAACAATTGATGCTAGTCTTAAGAAACATGCCAAAAAAATGGCAAATGATAAGACAATACAATCTCTGTGTAAATTAAGAAATATATGATTATCAAAATATCAAAAACAAATGTAATGTTTACTAGTAATAATTCTGGGTCATGCATAGATTCTGGATCATCTCCCATTGGTAAGGTTTACTAGTAATAGAGTAAATTGGTCCATTAACGTTGTCATCCTACTCTCCACCTCTATAGTTGAATTGTCAACCTGTCCTTAATATTTCACTTGTAGGTTCTTGTGTCACGTAGGTTGTTATTGTAGTTCTTTCAACCATGATTCCTGAGTGGGGAATAAATGTGTTGTTAAAACTGAGCAATAATTATAATATTTTTGGACAGAAGAAAAAAAATTAATACCCACCAACATCTCAAAAGTATTTATAAAAGTTATCAATTTTCATGTAGGGATAACTACTATGGCCACCTAAGTAAAGTTCTAGTATCACTTGCAAAAGAGATTCATATAAAAACATTAAGACATCACTATTACCATGAACTAGTATTCCAAAAAATTAACTCATTTTCATTGTGTCATCCGAAACTCAATTATGGCATGTACAATATAACAATGTTAATAATCAGAAAATGTACAAAAATTAATAAAAAGCAACACTTAGTCAAGTTTTTGTGACATTGGGCTTCAATAGCCCAAGTGTTGATTTTTATAAATTTTCATACATTTTCTCATGATTGTCATTGTTTTACTGTACATGTTATAATATTTTACACAAAGTTTCAGTTTAACTAATTTTAGTTTTTTTAAAAGCTAACAAGGAGTTCTACAATTTTGTGTCTCATGGGCTCAGTCTAGTTTGGGACGTTTTAGTAGTTAAAATCGAGCTCCAATGTGACTTATATGTACTTAAATGTTTCAGCTTTAACATTTTGTGCTTAACTTGTAATCAATGTCCCAATTACACTGTTAAGTAGGTTGTTATGGAGTGGACTTTATCAAAAGATTTTTTAAGATATCATTAAATATTTAACACTGATTATTGAGATTTATAGTTAATATGACTAGAATATGTTCTTATCTTATGTTGGATTTGTTTTATTTGTTAAGATGATTATCTTATATTAAGATTTGTTTCCCCTATTAGGATTATGATTTTTATCTTATCTAATCTTATCTTTAGGTCCGACATTTATTTAGGGTTTATTTTTTGTCAATTTTTTAAAATTAATTTGTCATTGACAAGCATACCAAAGTATCGTGCAAATAGTATTTATTAATGGAAGTCCAAACATCATATCCACAACATATTGTTTGTACTAGGCTTTTAGTGTAAAATCAAGTTCTAGGCAAATAGAATAATTTTTTTAATGGAATGAGTGCAGAATTTAAAGTCTATGAACTAAGTCGAAATGTAAAAATATGACAATTTTTCACACAAGCAACTTATTGAACACGTAGAATGTAAATGTTGTAAACAACAATTAAATGGAATAGTTGGGGATAATGGTGATAATAGACCAACATTCCACCAAGAATAAATGTTTTCCCTATTCAATGAAGCTACAATGTCATCTCAACCCACTATAATCTTCTAACCTTGATCCCCTAATAGATAGAAGCTAAATCACTTAATCTCACTCCTTATCCCTTAGTTAAATGATTTGTTATGAGCAAAAGTCATTAAGCGACTAACAAACATCCCTTTATCCCTAGAAGAGACCCTCATTAGTTATTATACTCAAAACTCAATTTTCAAAGCATTTTCCAATGACAGAAAACTACAAGATAAGAAAATGGTTGATCAATCCACAAACTAACATTAAGAATAGAGAAATAGTAATAGCACTGAATATTCATTAAATAGATAGTGAGAATAGTTACATGAAAATTTCTAGTACACTAGATCTCTAACTACAAGAGGGTTAGTTACTCATAAACATGAGAAACCACCCCAAAAGTCAAGAACAATGGAGAAAAGAGGAGAAGATGAAGATAAGAGAAAAATAGGTCTCAATCGTAATAGCAAAAACCCTAAATGGATATATTCCTCTATATGATGACTTGACAACTTAAATAGATCCAAGATCTTTGTTTTGTCGTTTACACATAATGGACCACTCGCTCAGTACGACATGACTCACAGTGTGAGCTACAAAATTATGCTGACAAAAACTATATTGGGCTCATCGTGCAACATGCTCGCTAAGCCCAATTACAGGAATTTTTAAAATAAAATTTGACAAAGAGAAATTGCACTCATCTTGGAAACAACTATCCAAGTGCCTATAGAGAAAACTTGTCTAAGCCCCTTCAACTTCCGAATTCTTGACACATGGCCTTCTTTGTTGCCTTCTTTGTGCTAAGCAACTACAAACTTGCTAAGCAAGCCACTCCAAGCTTCAAAATCTCCAATTCCTTCTTGATGCATCAACACCATGCAAAAAAACATTCAAAAACTAAAAAAATGCTAAAATTTAACTTCAAGAGGCTAAAACCTAAGGAAACACTAACATCTAACTTGTTGGGATCAAACTTTGCATTAAATCAGAAGAAATAAGATAATTGTTGTGAAAAATATGTGCAAAAACTAAGCATGCACAACAATTATCATAAACTCCCTTTAAATAGGGAGTCATGTAACAAAGAAATTTGGGGTGGAGAATTGAGTATTTTACTTAATGGTTTCCATCATATTTTGCCTTCTTCTTCCTTGTTATTTTCTATTTTAAAGCTCTAGATGAAGATGTTCATGGAAAGCTAAATTCGTTTTTCAATCCAAAGGTGCCAAAGACTATAATAAAATTGAGTTTCTCTATGCCTAAATTTCAAATTTGTAACCTACTTCCCCTTTTCTATTTTCCATTTTTTTGGGGGTTTAATGGATAATTATGATTAGATTTAAAGAAGTAAATTCAGAATAGGAATATGATTGATTAATCCTATTGTGATCGATTGATTACATCGAGTGCTTGAATTTTGGTAAATCAAGTAATTTGATTTTCTTTTTTTTCATTTTTCCTGAATATGATGATTTGAGATGATTATCTCATAACTTGTAATTGGATTGCATATGAATTCGTCATATAATTCTGGAATCATGATTATTTAACCAAAGCTTTGATACTTGGGTTGATTTTATTTTCAGTTTTTAATTGAACTTCGTGTTTTGTTTTTAATTAATTCTGCAATCAATGAATTTTCTCCCATTTATTCGCATTAATTATAAGTGTTTGTTGAATTGTATCTCTAAAAGAATACCTGGGGTTGGTCCTTGTTCTGTAAAAATTATGGAAGATCTTAGTAGTTTTTGATAGTTATCTCCATACAGCTATAAATCACCAACCACACATGATCAACAATACAACATGTAATATTATACTTTATTCAAGAAAATTGACTTCTTGATCCGGCTCGAACATTTTCTGAACATGTTAATCACAATTCACAACCCAAACTAATTTATTACAATAATCGAAATAAGAAGAAAAGGCATCCTTACAATTAGTCATCACTATTTTAGGAGCAAGAAGTTCCTTCGCAAAATTAGAAACTTCTTCAAAAGCGGATTGCTTCTTCAACTATATATATATATATATATATATATATATATATATATATATATATATCACTAACCACACATTATCAACAATACAACAAGTAATTATACATTAGATATTAATTGAAATCATGGTGTACAAGACCAGCTAATAATTTCTTAATTTCACAAGAGGCGAAATTCTCTCTCAAAATGTGGCTGCATAATCATGAATTGAACTCCATATTATTAATTAAGCCGGCACCACAGCTTCACATTAGTTTATCTATGTATTTAATGGTAAAAAAAATTATACTAGAGCATGAAATTTTAAAATTAAAAAAATATATATTTTGTACATGTGAACATCATATTTCTTTCTTGCATTACTATTTAAAAACTTAGGAAAGAACAATATAAAATCTAGGAGGATAAAATTTCCTCAAAGAGAAAACAGATATAAAATGGACAAAAAAAAAATAGAGTCGAAGCCGAAGCAGAAAAGAAGGAAACGAAGAAGGTTAAGGTCAGAAATGAAAGGTTGGATTGTGAGGTTATTTGACAAAACAAGAAGGAAGAAGTTGAAGAGTAGTATTGAGGGGATTGACAAAAAGGCAAAAGCTGAAAGTAGCTGATGTGGAATGAAAAAAGGGCTGTGACATAGAGCCACTATCTTTATACGTAACGTGGGGGAATCCAACCGCACACAAAGATCACATAGGCCACATGAACTTGTGGCTCACAAATTTTCCCCTTTGCTGAAGTGGCATTCCATTCCAACCTTACTTAATAAACCAGTTCACACCACAACATAATCTTCCCCTCTCTCTTTTTTCCTTTTCTCCACTATTCACTATCCATTTTTCGTTCCACGCGATGATCAATTAATCAGAGAGAGCAAAGAAACAAATACAACACTGCTACCTACACCTACAACATCATCAACAACTTTTATACGAGTGTTTGTATTTTCCCTCTTTTTTTTTCTCAAGAAAGAGAAAGAGTCTGAGCCAAAATAGAGAAGAGAGAGAGAGAGAGAAATACTCCTGAAGCTGAGTGGTTGTTAGTTTAGTTACAATATACTAACAACACAGGAATGTCTGAGGTTGTTATTAAAGACTCTGCCATAAAGCTGTTTGGTAGAACAATTTCTCTGCCACGCAACAACAACAACAACAACAACGAGGTTTCTTCTTCCGCTAAAGGTTTTTCTTCTGATGAACCTGCTCCTCCTGAAGATTCATCTTCATCTTTCCCACGTGAAGTGAGCTCCCCAACGGAACATGAAGCTGAGACGGATAAGGTATGAACCATGTTGGTGTATATTAAAGGGTTGAGTTTGAAATATGAATAGAAAAACAAAAAATATATATTATGGAGCTATCTAACTAGAACTAGTGTGTTTTGAAAATTTAAGAGTGACCCTTTTTTCAAAAGCTCCTAATTGTTAATGGGTTCACTCAAATTTTTCATCTTTTTGGTTCCTTGTTATGGGGTCAAGTGAGGCTCACTGCAATTTCCCATGGCTTTTTTTTTAGAACCTTTTTGTTTGAAAAAGTACACAAAGTGTTTTGCATGATCACAGATGGTTCATGAAATTATTTACTTTTTTTTCCTTTTTCATTAAAATTTATTTAATATTTTCTTAAGTGGTGGCTACAAGTCATTGTGGGGCACTGTCAGAGAAACTGGATCCAGTTCATTCCCAGATAATCTTAAGATTAACGAATAATATTATGTGGTTGGACTTGCTTTGGTTTTTGTCCATGTTATCGGTGAATCAATATATATATATATATATATATATATATATATATATTTTTTTTTTTCTTTTACTTTAGACTTTAGTAATCCAAATTCCAAAGAGCTCAGTTTATTCATATTTGAAAAGTTTGATCCTACTGGTTTGATTTGCAACTTCAAGTTCATTTCTTATTGGATCTATTGCAGCATCCCTGAAGTTCTGTAACCATTTGGATATATGATTTGAAGATTTCTTATTGAATTTCTGTCTCTACCAAACCATAATTGCTTTTCACGCGTTGGACTTCTATTGGATCTAACTTTATTGTAGTTTGACACTGTCCACATTCAATTGCTTATTCTGTTTCCAAACAAGACTTGTCGCACGGAGGAATCCTTTATAGAAGAATATTTTGGTTTAATTTATTGTTCAACTATTTATTTTATACTTTTTAATTTCTTACCTAGACCTTTTAATAAGGAGTTGGAGAATTTATTTAACAAGAAAAAACAAATTCGTCCATTCAATGTTTTTGATGTAAAACAGTTGTATTCAGGACTTAATTTACTTTTCACTTTATTAATTCTCGTCCAATGACCATATTCTAGTTTGTTTCTTCTGAAACCTTCGTCTGATTATACAATTCAACTTCAAGAAATACCATTCTGTGTCCCTGTCTTTTCTTCAGAAATTAAGGAAGATTTTCATTATAAAATGTCCTAAATATTCTATTGATTATCTCTACTCTTTACTTTCACATACACTCTCATTTATCAAACAAAGGTCATATTTAATTAATTAAAACCTGATTAACAAGGAAGTATAAAGCATCTATCTGGCCTCTGTTTTCTCCCCTGTTTTATCTATTTTGCTATAAATCACCAGGAGATTGCAGAAAAGTACTTTTTGTGCCTCTAAAACATGAGATTGCAACACTAACATATAACATAATATCAAGAATATCAAACAAATCGATTCCTATCGTCAATTTATGAACATACACAGCAATCTTCTTTGCCACTAAATGATATGAAATAAACCAATATAATTTTGTTTCTCACATTTTTTAATTTTGCAATTTCACAATTTTTTTGTAAGCTATATATATAGACTAGTGAATGACTTTAATTTTTACACAACATAAGATTAAATATTTTTATACAATCAACCAAATTTCAAATCATTCTAAATATAATTACATCACAGTATAAAAAATCTCTATAATATAAGTAAATCATAAGCTTGTCTAATCTAATTATTGATTATGAATCTCAGGAACCATCAAGGAAAGAACTCACCTCAGCACAAGAAGAAGACGAGGAGGCCTCACATCAAACCACAGAGGAACTAAAATCTCCAACATCATCTTCATGCAATCTCGAGAACCCCAAGACCCCTTCAACAGAAAGAGAAACTTCCATACTGAAATCTTCCAAAAACGGAGACCAAAGCGACACAACAACAACAACAAGTCCATCACAGGACAAAACTCTAAAGAAACCAGACAAGGTGCTTCCATGCCCTCGCTGCAATAGCATGGACACAAAGTTCTGCTACTACAACAACTACAACGTGAACCAACCGCGTCATTTCTGCAAGAACTGCCAGAGATATTGGACCGCCGGAGGAACCATGAGGAACGTGCCGGTCGGTGCAGGCCGCCGGAAGAACAAGAACACTCCCTCTTCTCTGTCGCATTTTCGCCAGATCATGGTTCCTGAGGGCCTTCAGAACGGATCACTGCACGGTGCTTCTGTTTTGACCTTTGGATCAGACTCTCCCCTTTCTGACTCCATGGCTTCTGTGTTGAGCCTTGCTGAGAAAGCAACACAAAATGGTTTTCATTCACCTAATGGGGATGAATATTATGATACTGTTATGGCTTCAACTTTGAGTGAAAGGAGAGACAATGCTACTACTAGTACTAACTCACGTGAAGAATCATTGGATAATCATAAGAGTTATCATCATCATCATCATCAAGGTTTCACTCCCCAATTGTGCTTCCCAGGTTCTTCTTCTTCTCCTTGGCCTTATCCATGGAATAACCCTATAATGACTCCTTCAGCTTTTTGCCACCCTGTGCCATTCTACCCTACACAAGCTTTCTGGGGTTCCATGCCACTACCCTCTTGGAGTGTAAATTACCAATCTGCCCCTGGTTCTGGTCCAAATTCACCCACCTTAGGGAAACACTCAAGAGATGGGGATGTCTTGTTTCAAAAGCCTAGTAGCACAGACATGGCAGCAAACAACAACAACAACACTGTGTTGATCCCAAAGACACTGAGAATTGATGACCCTACTGAAGCTGCAAAGAGCTCAATATGGTCAACACTAGGGATCAAGAATGAGAAGGGAAACTCCCTCGATGGAGGAGGGCTTTTCAATGCATTTGCATCAAAGGGTAACAGTGATGACAAGAAGAACCACGTGATGATGGTTGAAGCATCCCCATCACCAATGTTGCAAGCCAACCCTGCAGCTTTGTCAAGGTCCCTTGTCTTCCATGAGAGGACATAATTGGAGCTTCCAAAAAAATGTTTCTGAAGTCTGCCATGCAAGTACTTCAAGTCTTCAACTATTATAACCTTGTTCTGGGGTAGTGAGTGGTGACATGTTTTTTCCTTTTCTCCATGAGAACTTGTATTATTGACCAACCTTTCTGCAGGATTTGTAGGACAGGAGAGTTATATATACACCTATAGTATAGTTTCCATCTTGAGCCTGTCAGAGTGAACAGGTGTTTTTTTTTCTTCCTTTCTTTCAGATTTAGAAGACTTGTTGAGTAAATATCTTTGATGTACATGTAAATATTATATATATAAGAGACAGCATGAATAACAGCAGAAAAGACAAACGAAAGCAGATTCTTGGACTAAAATCCAATGGTTTTAAGGGCCTTCATCAAAAGCCTGTCTGTTGTTGCTTCTTCTTTCTTCTTCTGTTATGTTTTTAATTTTGAATTTTGAGATTCTCTGCATTAATATAGTATAATTTTAGTTCCAAAAGATTGTGACACACTTACATTTATTTCACTGTTATTTTTAGTGTGTTAGGTCAGTTTCCTCAAGTTTTTATTGGACTTAGAATGCTAATTTGTTTATTTTACATGCTGTTACGTACTCGGTGTAACTTTGACTTTTAAATTTGTTATTATCTTATTTTAGCGTACTTTTAATATTTTGTTTTGTCAGTTCAGACAAATTTAAAATATCTTGTATCAGCACCAAGCAAGCATTGCTCAATAATGGGTATACAATGTAGAAATCCATGATGTGCCAAAGCGATAAAGCACTGATGTGACCTTCGCACGAGTGGAGTCAAAGAGCATTTTCTTTGTGGTGGCTGATGACTAAAGACTATATTGATCCCTAAATAAAGTTGATAACTACCAATGAAAAAATAATGATCTAAATTTATAAAAATTAATTACACTTTAAAAAAGTATTAACACTATCATGTAAGACAAATTCTTGCATCCGATCTAATAATGTAAAAGACAATGTCATATGTTTATTATCATTCAATAACAAATTATACTTTATAAAATGAAACCCTCACATTTACTCACAACAAAAATGATTTAAAAATAATAATTTTTTAAAAAAAAGAGACTTAAATTTACATTTAATCTTTATAGTTTCATGATATAATTTTGATCTCTCCTATTTTTAAAATTGAACCATTTTGATTCATAGTTAGTATGTTGTCAATTTTTTAACCCTGACATAACATAGACATGATAATGTGGTAGAATAATAAATATGCTTGACATGATATTAACATTGTCCTAATGTGATATGCTAATATTAACAAACTATTAGTGTCATGTAAATATATGCGTTAATTTGTCACGTAATTCATCATCATACATCACCATAATATTTCGGTATCATATCATCATTAGCAGATCACATCAATAATTTTTATTACTTAACAGAATAATGATATGTATCAAAAGACAAAATTTAAAAATGTCAGATAATAAAATAAAAAACCTAGATAGTAAATTAAAAAAAAAAAAAAACTAAAACTTACTTAGATCTTGTGATTTTATCGTTTCTTATGGGTAAATTTTAGTTTTATTTATTTTTTATTTCTTTTGAGAATGTCTTATGTCGATATCTTTGTGGGAATGAATGATACAAGATTAACTTGAATTCTCTTAAAATTAAGGAAATGGTCCATGGGTGGTCCAACTGTCCAAGTAATGGCATTTGTTGATTTAACACATAAAAAATGTGGTTGAGATTTTAGTCTAACTAGTTATATGCGATGAGTGAAATTATACTAATATTTTTTGCAATTTACAGTTGTGTTCAAATGCATCATTAATGTTAATGCCTTGACTCAGGCTCCCCGATCCAATCCCTGTCGTTGTGAGCGGTGGAGCCCTTCTAACTAATTAGGAAAAACTCATCCACCCACTAAGGAAAACAATTTTCTGGAGAGGGAAAGGCTCAAAGACCCACACATGGGAAATTAATTAGGATTAATTCACTAAAAACACCATTCCATTTCCATTGCAACACCAACATTTTTCACCTTAATTAGTTAGCTGACCAAGTTAAAAATTTGTTAAAGTTTATCTTCACTTTTTTTTTTTGGAAATGGGAAGCTTGAGTCACGACAAATCCCAACTAGATTATCCGTCACTTCTTAAACATCCTCAACAAGCTAAAATATCAATAAAAAAAACTGGTTATAAAAAGAAACATGGAAGACTATGGATCTTTTTGAATATAAGTCAGAAGTATTTTTGAGAATTTCTCTACTGAAAATATAATATTTTTTCAGTAAAAAAACTTTCAAAACACTTCAAACCTTATATCCAAACAGACTATATATCAAAATCCATAAACATAGAGGAATCAACAAAATCTATAGTTAGGACGGACTAACATATTATCCATATAATCAAGATATACAAAAAGGGAAAATGAAACCCCACCAAGTGAAAGAAAGAGTTAACTATGAGACCATGGTTAGCTAATTTGTCAGCGGTGCAGGAGTTACCTAATTTATCTCCACTTTAGTTTTTTTTTTTTTTTAAATCCTAATTATAACTTTTTAGTTTTCTAGTGATATTTTAAAGTATCTCAACAAAAGTTTAATATCTTAGGTCCATTACAGAACTAATCCTTAGTCAAAGTTTTAGTTTTAGTGATAAATTTAAATTTCACCTGATTTTATTAAAGATGTATTATGTATGAACCGAATGAAATATTTTATATGAATCAAACACATATTTTTTTCAATAAATTTAATGTGTTTAGGGTTGTGCACAATTCATATATTTTTTTTAAAATTTGAAATCGAACTGCAACTTTATAAAAACTATTCAATTAATCAAATTATTTTATAAAATGATTCCATTTGATTTTTTTATAGGAACAATTTAGTTTTTATAGATTAAGTTTAGTTTAGTTTAATTCAATTATTCACTTTACACTTATATATAGTCCAATTGTTTTCCGGAAACTAAATGGGACCGAATCACTTTATAGTAATGGTTTGGTAACTGAACCATTTTTTAAAATGATTTGATTTGATTTTGGATAGGTCATAAGTTTGATTTGATTGTACACCCCTATATGTGTGGCTAACTAAGTCAAACTCATTAAATTCTTCACCTTAATCAACGCAGCATAACATCGATCATCTTCACCACTACTTGTAAAGGAAGCAATAAATCTGAAATTGTGGAATAACTTATTCATCTTAAAAGACATGATGACCTCGCCCTCTTCCATTAACTTGCTGCTCGATCTCCACTACCTACTTTAGCCATCACAAATTCATAATCACAATAAACCCCAGACCAAATTCTCAAAGAATGAAACAATACCATGGGTTTCTTTGCCATAATATATATTGAAGTCCTTAATAACAAATACAACCTCCGATTATATTTATAAGAAATATTATAACTTTTTTTTATAAATAGAATCAAATTAAGATAGTATGTTAGAAGAATATAAATTATAAAAACCCAAAACTTAATATACTACTAGGTACAAAAGTTGCATTGGTTCATCCATGATTCAATAATTTACTTGACTAATTTGGTTAATATATACAAATTATATATTTTAAGTATATACAAGTGAACTTAATATTATATATTAATTTAAGTGTGTATATATATATATATAGGAGTCTTTTTTATTTATGTGTTACTCAATTTATTTATTCCTATTTGACATGAGATTTGTTTACTTACAATTTTTTCTTCTTTACTTATTAGTTATTAATTACATTTGTCACTTCAAAACGTAATTAAGTAGAGTTTATATTTAATATAAATATTTGAATTTATTGTTTGACAACTAATTTAATTTGTATTTCTACCTCCTAAAATACACAACTGTTCAGACTATATATATCGCAAAGCAGAACTCAAAAAGAGAAAAGAAACTCTGTAGGTTTTCACTTGTGCGGATAAACTCGAATAATTGTGACAAAAGTTCAAACATATAGTTGATAGCATCCAAAACAGGAAAAACAACATAAAGCCATCAAACTTTATACGCACCCCCTATACTTTTTTCATCTTTTATGTGTATAAGCCAAGCCAGGTCTGGCTAACCAGAAATCGTTAAAAAGCAACATTTAATTATTATATCTTGTATTTATTTAATTTATTTATATGATAGACAAATGTCACGTTCAGATACCCTACACATGTCACTTAAATATATGAGTCGGGGAATTTAGAAACACAGATATATTTCGTTGTTGCCGTCAAGTTTGGGTGGCCACAAGTTTTAGGCATATATGGTTGTTAAATGTTAAGGGACACTTTGTGTATTGCCATTACTCAGTCTAGCTAGTGGTCCTTAATTAATCTCTCCCTTTTTATGATCTGCTTTTCTTGTTGTTCATTCCTTCTCGATCTTTTATAAGAAAGGGCCTGTTTGGTCCCTATTTCTATCGGCATGTCTTGGTTTGGCAACATCAAGTCGGAACAAATAGGGGACATGAGCATGCCAATTCAGATGTTGAGAAACCAAACAATATACCTAACTCCCGAGGATCGATTTAGTGGTCAAAGATTGAGATAATATGCAGAAAGTCAATAAACAAACAAACAAATAATATAATATCTATCTAACACAAATGTTAATGATACTTTCTATTATTCTCTTTCTAACATTTTATTTATGATTGATTAAAATTTATTAAAATAAAAAGTAATTAATTTTGGTATGTTTTACTTTTTATTTAATCATTTTTTATTCTGATTTGAAAGAGAGATCAATTATAATTTTTAGTAAATATTAAGTTTATCATAAAAAAGAATGGAAGAAAAAGAGTGTGTATGAGAGTGTATTATTAACATTCCTCTATACTTAATATTTTTCTACCTAAATTCTTCTAGGTACGTTGTACGTTGACCTAGAATGAGATTGACTAATTACATATATTATTTTACCAAAACCATAAAACAAAGTTTAAACTTTACGTCCATTAACAAAAAATTATTTGTTCTTAATTTTTATATAACAAAAATATCACGTATGAAGACCAAAAATTACATATATTAGCAAATAGGCCCAACTTATATAACTCTCTTGTTTAAAAGAAAATAAATCCTCCCAAAACTTGCAAAGAGTTTATAATTTCACCTGATAATATTTTATCAAGTATGTGCGTGGGATATCTTTCGTACCATCAAGAGGTCGTGAGTTTTCGAATTATTCCAACTTACATTTCTAATCAAATTAAAAAAGTGAATCATATAAAAGCATAAAAAAGATAATTGTACTAAACCGGAACTAAATCAAAAGAAATCAAACCGTTTTAAGAAAAAACCAAACCAAACCCCTCTTTAAAAACATATAAGCCCAAACTAAATTGTTTTTATAAAATACTTGGTTCAATTTTTGAAACGGCTGTTTTTTTGCATAGCCCTACTCAAAAACTATAAATTCCGATTAAAAATTTAATAACACTACAAGATACTGCGAAATGATTTAATCTATTATTTTTACAGTACTATTTTTTCAAAAAAAAGAAAAAATGTGTGGAATATACTATTTGTTTTACTATATTATACGAACCAGAAATAGCGTAAGAATGATAGCGCCATTTTTACGTAAGAATATCTTTTTGTAACTCAATTATTTCCTGTCTCTGCCTATGCCTAGATGTCCTTATATATACAAACTAGGGCTTAGGTATAGAGTGGAATTGAAGTTGTGCATTTAATATGAAGTACTTCGGGTTGCTTCACTTACGGGTAAGAACGAAGACTTTGGAAATTAAGGTATCCTTTTGTTTTTCGGTGCAATAAAGTCTTCTAAATTAAAGGCCTCAATTTTTTCTCAGCAAATTGGGGAAGTGCATCCTTATTATTTCCCACCCAACAGAGAAAGATACAAGCAAAATGTCCATGCAAGCTTTGCTACTATCTTTGACCCTACCACTACCATTAATATACAGTGGGGACGCAATAATTATTCCTTACACTAAAGGGCAAAAAAAGTTAAAAAGCATAGCATTCCCTCGTTTATTTATAGGTATGGAAGTTAAACATCAACTTGCTTAATGAAACACACACACACACAAAATATGGATAATGGTGCTATAGTTAAGAAACTACCTTATATTTGGATTATAAAAATTAATGGAATAGAATGAAGGGAAATACTAGAGGTACTAGAATGAAATCAAATGAAATAGTAAAAGATTACTTGATTTTTCCTTAAGCAAAGTTTAAACTTAAATTGTGTATCAAAAAATTACTTGGTTTTACAATATGAAAAAAAATACTTAAACATATAGTTCAATGGATGTTCTTGATTTGAATAAAAAAAAAAGTATAAAAAACATATTGATAATTTAGACCAAAGGAAAAAAAATCTTTTAAAAAAACATCATATATACTCATAGCAATCACAAGAGTGAAAGAAGAAGGAACCCAAAAAAAACCGCAATTCCGTTACATTTATAACAAAAGACATAAAGATATCATTTTCAGTGGTACTTTACATCATTCCTTTTATTTTTACCAATTTTGATCATTAAAGTATAATTTTATTTTAAAAAATGGGAATGGTGCAAAAGAACTAAATAATACACATGATGAACAACGGAAACAAATTGGGATGCTACCGCATCAACTGGGCTGAGGCCTACTTTGTATCTCTATCGAGCCTATGGGCCTAAACGAATGCTGTGTACAGTTCTCTTTAGCCAGACCACAAACAGAGATAAAGAATGAAGATTCAATCACATTATTAATAGTCATTAAAAAATCACATATTAATTCATTGTCCTAAAAGCAAAATTCACATTATTAACTAATATTAGTACTTTGTGTTCAGTTCAGGGGAGATGGAGATCTGGTTCAAGAGAGATCCTGATATATCTAAAAGTGAACTACAATGGTGATTTTCGGTGACATAATGTGACGACATCGGGTGGTTCTTACGGTGGTGTTGAGAGTGCCTGCATACACTCTGACGCTCAAGTCAGTGATAACATAAGGTGGAGTGAAGAATAAAGTAGAGTTAGTTATCATACCAATGTTTGACATGTTTTATATCATACTTATGATGGAAAAACAGTTATCCAATTATCATCACGCGAGACGAGACGCATGTTCCTAGGTGAGGTATTACATGTCCAACATGACCATCTTCTCATTGTGGCCGAGAAGGCCATTGCGGTAGCCCAAGTATTGAGGAGGTTCTCAGGATAGGTTAGTAGGAATGAAATCAGATATTCAACTTTGACAATCCAGATTATACGAGTATCCCGACTCACTTGATGTCAAGATTACTCTTCCATAACACTTTATTTTCTCATTCTCATCTTACATTTTTTTTCTTTATGCTTTACATAAGTGTTATTTAGTACGAATAGTACTGCACAAAAGCCACAAAATGATGGTTTATGAAAACATATGTTGATTTATGGAAATTGTGTTAGTGTTATTCTATAGATTTTTTCAAGAAAGAAAAAAAAAACCGTCTTATCTACGATTTCCTTTAAAAAGGTAAAAAAAAGGAATAATTAGGCGGGATAAGTTGACTACCCTAACTTGTTTAACTTAAACCATAATTATCACTCAAATTTGTAAAAAAAAAAAAAAAAAAAAAAAAAAAAAACACGAGTCAATGCAATAGCAACACATGTAACATGTTAAGCCAAAATTTTCAAATTCTTTTTTTTTTCTTTCTTTACAAATTTTCAATTTCTAATTGTGAATTGAACACGCCCGATTTAAGTTACACGAGATGAACAATATGTAAAAGTAAAACCCACTTTAAATCTAAATCAAATCATATCACTAAAGGCAAGAACAAGAATATTATTATTCGTGAAGTGACTGGGACATCTTTGTTGGCATACGAGGAAAAAGCTATGTTGGAACTTCTGGTAGAATTTCACTTGTTTGCGTGTTTTTTAAATAATGGTAACTTCGCGTTCATTTTATATATCAGCGTTTTTCTTTGACAACTCACAAATTATGTATGTTTCCACATACTTTCACGTAACACGTTACTCTTAATTGAACCATTAATTGAGAAAGTTCAATACTTGTCTTCAGTCATCTTGTTCCCGAGTCTTTTCACATCCTTTTCTCAACCGAAAAGTCAATACTTTATCTTTGTAAATTCCATAGAAATTCAAGTTGATGAAAAAACATACTTCTCAGTACACTAGCTATAAAATGTTCTTAAACAAACATTTTCTTTCTTCCGGGAAATCTTGAAGCAAATCTAGTCACGGTACACCTTCACCCTTGTATCACGTTTGAGGTTGACTCTTATACTTGAAGCTCAGACAGAACGAGTCAATGCATTTTTTTTCTTTCTTTCTATAAATTGAAATTGGTTCCTGGAACTACTACATTCACATACAAATTGGTTCAGTGTAATCTTCCCCTAGTCTAGATATCAAATATCAATATGGAGAAGAAACATGGTAATACAATCCTATTTTTTCTCTCTTTATGTCTTGGAATTCTAACATGGAACGTTAGAATAAAGGGTTTCTTGTCTTTTTTGTTTTACTTCAACGTTGTGTTCATTTATGTCTCTAAAAAATGGAAGGCATGGACCAAAACTAGAGTTAATAACTCAAATTGTGAACATGTGAAGCAGAGTTTGGACTACATTGAGAGAAGTGCAAGAGTGTGCAAAGAAGACGTACTTTTGGTGATGGAAAAGCTGGGAATGAATACTGAATTATGTGATGATGATGATGATGATGATGATGATAGGATAGAGGAGTTTGGCGTAAAAAATATTGGGGAATTGTTTGATGATGAGGATGTTAACTTGTCAGAGGTAGAGCAAGCCTTTGATGTGTTTGACCAAAACAAAGATGGGTTTATAGAGGCCATGTAACACCCCGTAGTACTCCGGTTGTTACTCATCTTGGTAATAGAGTTTTCAGCGGAAGACTTATTAAAAATCCGTTTTGGAAGCATAGTATAGAAATCGTGATTAAATTTTTCCAAAACATTTTCTCAAATTCTGTTCCCAACATGTTCACATAATACGATACTGCAATGCTAGATTTACTTAACGAATAATCCCAG
>PYAF01002466.1:197617-232698 GCA_007407185.1 Glycine tomentella
CATCAAATAACCAATATGACTCTAACAAATTTAAAATTCAACAACATAATATATTAAATAATACTCATAAGTTAAATAAATTAACTTACCTGTTGGCAAAGACTAAGAGAGGTCAGACAAAAGCTTTAGAGAGATGTCAGAGAAAAAATTTTTAGACAGAGAAGGCGCAACAGATTATGTCTGAAAAAACCAAAACGGGAGAGATTTAAAGCAGTGGAAACCGCCCAGAATTGGGCAGCACTGGAGCCGCCCAAAACCAGGCGGTTCCACCCCCTTGGTACCGCCTGGAATTGGGCGGTTCCAGTGCTGCCCAATTCTGGGCGGTTTCCACTGCCCCAAATGCGTAAATAGTTTTGAAACGGCCCCAAATTCGTAATTTTTTATTTAATTTGTATTATTTTGGTTCTTTTGCCAAAATTTAACTGATCACTTTTAATGAGTTCTTTTCTTTCAACCACAATTTTTTCATCAATAAAACTCATGAAATATAAGACCTTAACTTATTAGAACTAAGTCAATATCAGTTTATCAACAACTTGTTGATTGAGCAATCTTAGTCTAGTTTTACATTTTGTCCAAAAACAGATAAAATATGAAAGAAATGGATTCTTTTTAATAAAATGAAAAAAATATTTATATTTTCTTTCTTTTTCTTTACTTTTTGTTCAACTCAACAAATGAAAAAATAATAATTCTTTTGCCTTTTTCTTCTTCTACCAAATGACCTAAAAAGTTATATTACTTTTTGTTCTCTTTTTATTTTTGATTTTTTAAAAGCACTTTTTACTCTGTTTTCATTCTTACATTTTCTTTGTTTCCAAAATCAAACACATCATAAATCTTTTGAACAAAACATGTTGAGATAAACATGCATGTTGCCATCGATGGAGGGTGTTTTCAATTTTGTTTTGTTGCAACTAGAAGAGGTGGATTAGTTACAAACAATAAATGTCGTTGGGCCATTTGTGGAGACAAGCAGTTAAACCTTTTCAAATCCATATAGGACCCTTATATTATATTCTCTCGTATATAAGGACAACGTGGATAACTTAGTCAGCTTCCTACTTGTGAAACCCAGTGGAAAGAGATTGAACGATCTTCGGTACCTGTATGTTAATATGGTAGATGGATTGTCAGTTGAAATTGTGCACCAAGTAGCAGCAAAAGGAATATATTTTTCTTCCTATTTTTACCTTAATAAAAAAAAAAAAAGTACTCTCTTTAGCTAGCTAGCTAGCTGTTTCTCATTGTTTTTCTATTCTCTTTTTACCCTCACAGTTCCCATGTGTACTCTTTTTTTGTTGATGCAGTGCCTTTCTCCCAACTTAGGATACCCTCTGTTCAATTCAGTCAAATAAGGTGTTAGAACCTGTACTCCAGTGAGGGAAACTCCTATCCTATGTATAGAAAGAGGATTGTGATTGTGTAGCTAGCTCAATTATACAGTAGCATTAACATATCCTTAAGACCTTAACTATCTCATGTTAAATAAGTAAATAAATTTTATTTTATACCTTATATGTAACTTAAAATATAAATACAAATCAAAGAATTATGTTATTCTCACAATTATTGTTTATAATATTTTTCTTTATTCTTTTCATCACAACATTTATCTTATATTTTTCTCTTCTCTTCTTATATCTTTTTGCAGGGATTCCAATCATTTGTCTTTAAATTTTGTTATTGTCCTTGTTCCACCATTAAAAAAATTGACATTTCATTTAAAATAATTCTATTTAAGGGTTTGTACGAAAATTGAAAAAACACAAGTGAATATTTTAAATGAGATATCAATGTTTGATTGGTGAACAAAGACACGAGCACAATTTATAAACAAATGATTTAATTCCCTTAGACGTAATGTTGATTCGTGGACATATCAAATAGCGTAAACACTCACTCCACACGCCTTATTTCTCTTTATCTTTTTGTTTTTGTACACCACGTTACCAATTTCATCATTCATCTATCTCATCTCTTCTTATCTTTATATTATTCGGGGGATGGGGGTGATTATGTGATGCAAAACCAGAGATGAGTTACTTGGATTGTAAAACCGCCTTACAAAATTCTGCAAGAAACAGGATAAAGTAGTCCTATACGAAAAATCTGTGTTGCAATATCAGTTAAGAGACTGCATTTATTTCATATGTTGATGCATTTATTTGTATGGAAAACATAGACCACAAATTCTAAGAAAGATTCTGAAATATTCCAATTCATGAAATATCAATTTCTGAATGTACTCTTGCTCATAATTAATCTGAAAGTAACATTTCATTATAAAATATAATTTTAAATCAAAAGTACCGAATATGTAGACTCACGAGTGTCAAGTATATAGTAGGGATAGACATAATAAAGTGAAGGGAAAATAAACTCCTCCATTCTAAAATGCATCTTCCCAAGCTTACATTTCTTATACCATTTTTTACAAGAAAAAAGACAGAAAAATAATGTAAGTTACTTTTTTCCCCCATAGAATGAAGTTATAAATGGATCTTTTCAAAAATAACCTTACTACAGATTTATGCATTCAATTTATTATTTCCATATTGTGAATGACATGCACCTTTCAATTTAATTTTTTTTAACAAATGATCATAAGATGTTTGTAAAGAGCAACTGCTTTTGTGGCATAACCAAGTATAGCTGGGGACAGAGAAAACTATTTAACACCGCAGGTACTTGTCACATGATTTGAAGCTTGAAATGTAGATGAAGTTAATTTTCCAAGCCATGAAGCCTTTTGAAATGACAGCAGTTGGTACTTGGGGACATTGCTTTTTGTGTGTGCATGCACAAGTGGGTACACACCAGGATATGAAAGTGAGGTTTCTTGTAGAAAAAAAGTGATATTGGTACCCGCTCTCTTTCATGTGCTTAATTAAGTCCTGTTATAGTGAACACATTTGAAGAACATGGTTTTAAGGAGAGAGCCAAATCACAATGTGAAATTGTCTCCAAGACTACTTATGTTCCTAAAAGTGTATAAATATGAAAAGGGTCAGAAAATAATGGCCCCACCATATTAATAGTAGGGCTGATCCATAAGATTCTATGAAGGCTCTTCCTTTGGAACTACTGGAAAAATCACAATGGCATATAATATAATGTCATAGGCCCCTCCCTCTCCCTCCAACATCAGATGCTGAAAAAAAGGAATAGGACAGATCTAATTATATCTTACAAAATTGAAATCACATACTGAGCCAGAGACAGAGGGAGCATAAGTAGTTACAAACAATAAAACAAAAATGTTTTGCCTTTATACCCTCATATTGATCTATTGGATTTCAATCATGCATGTATGTGCATCCAGTTAGGCTTTTACTCTGGAACCACAACAGAAGAAGAAGCACAAACTATGTTCCTTATGGTTCTTGTAAAATTCTCCTTTTTTCTTGTTTGGCAATGTGTGTAACTTTTTCATTACCACAGTCCACAACAGTACTTCATGGCTTGTTCAACTTCCAATCGACAAGGAAACCATTATGATTTTCTTGCTACATAAATTTAATTGCAAGCTGAGATTAGCCTCCAGAATTCAAACATAATTTGCCAGTTTCCATCCCAGCTCCTTGAATGTCCACTCTTTTTGCTTGTAACTAGAGGTGGAAATGAATTCAATTCACTACTAAAAAGATAATTTTTTACAATGCACCTTTGACGAGTTTCCCTTAAAATAGTCATCGTGTATAAGGTGGTGATAATTTTGTAAATATGTGATTTTGAATGAAGACGATTTTACAAAAACTATCTTGGAAACAACCATTCTAAGACGGTTTCGTAAAAACCGTCTTATAATGGTTGTCATTCCACGACGATTCGAAAGTTGTCATTCTAAACTGGTTTTTTTAAAACTGTCTTAGAAGTGAGTGTATTTTTAACTTTTATCTACACCGTCACCCTTCCCCCCTTTTTTGGCTACACAGTTTAGGTTTTTGAAAATTGAATTTGAATCTCAATAGACTGTGCAGCCTATTTCTCATTTTTCTCTCTCTTTTGCATTCTCATTTCTTTGTTTTTCTTCTTTATCTTTCCCCTAAACAAGCTCCAATGAAACCTCCCCACCCGTTCCCCAAATTGATGACGTGTTCGAGCATCGACTTCGACCACATCAATACTCCTCACACAACATAAAATCTCTCTTCACATACGCACAAATCACCACCACATTTGGCGCAATAACTCTCTCACTTACTTTGAGACTTTGAGTAATTTCTTTTATTTTGTTCTTCCCATGTTTGTTACTTTGTTAAGCATTGTATATGTTGATGATGATATTGCAAAAGAAGAAGAATGGCGGCGGAAATGACAACAACAAGGAGAACGAAGACAACAACACTAGCACCCGGTTGCGCTTCCAAAATCATCAAACACCTCTGCGGTTTCCAAGGTTTTTTCTTCCGCTTCCATACTCATTTTCACCACTTCTATTTATGGATCCATTTGGAATTTAATCTCTATTTTTTTAGCAAAATACTAATAGTCAAAACTCAAAAGTGTTACAAGTACTACCTACTAGTAGTATTTAATTTTAATGTGATTTGTAATGCACCTTGCCATTTAATTTATTATTTATTACTACTTTTCAATTTGAGAGTTGAAATTGGACTTTTTTTGTTGTTGGAAGGTGTGGAGACAGTGAAGGCGGAGAGCGACGCCAGGAAGGTGACCGTGACAAGGAAAGTGGACCACAAAAGTGAGGGACAAACTAGCAGAGAAGATAAGGAAAAAGGTCGAATTGGTGTCTCCACAGCCCAAGGAGAAGGAGAACAAGAAAGACACCAAATCCAGCAACAAATCCGAGAAGAAAACCCAGGACAAAAAAACCAAGGACAAAGAGGTTCATCACTGGTCCCCAACCTAGCATGGGACTTTTTATTTATTTTCTAATTGGTTTCTGCTGACCTTTTTTAATTTTTTTAATTGAATTTATCAGTTATTGTTAATTATGCTTAATTTAAATTATCAGGTGGCATTGCATTGCCAGGGTTGCCTAGATAGGATTGGCAAAATTGTGTTGAAAACTAAAGATTAGTTAATTAATTGGTTTTTTTTCTTTTTTATTATTATTTAATTTGTCTTCTGGTTTGGCTAATTGAACATGAACATGGACATGGAAATGATGCAGGAGTGCAAGAAATGGAAAACTGAGAAATGGTGATGATAATTTTTGTGAGATCATCATGGATAATTCATTATTTTTTTTTAAAAAAATATTCTAAGACGGTTCTCTGAAAAATTGTCTTAGAAAGTGTCTTAGAATTAGAATCTTCAATTTTTTTCTTCAAAAAAATACATTTTAAGATGACTATTTGAAAAACTGTCTTAGAAAGTCTATATTCTAAGACGATTTTTCAGAAAATCGTCTTAGAATCCTCAATGTTTTTAAATTTTTTTTTAAAAAAAAGACATTCTAAGACAATTTTTCCAAGTAAACTTTCTAAGACGGTTTTTGAAAAAATTGTCTTAGAATCCTCAATTTGTTTTTAAAAAATATATTTTAAGACGATTTACAGGTAAAAAACGTCTTGGAATGATATTTTTTAGAGACAGTTTCTCACGTAATCGATGTCAAATCTCTCATTCTAAGACGGTTAAGGAACCATCGTAAAAAATATTGACTTTTCACGATGTTAGCTTTAAAGACAATTTAAAAACCATCATTAAATGTTTCAAAGAACCGTCGTTAAATATGCTTTTTTTTAGTAGTGATTAGACTAAACTTTATAATACCTACATTTTAATGGAATTGCAAATTAAAGGTTAGAATCTTAACCATTTTCTTGAAATAGACTCCTTTTATATTAAGGTCATATTTTCCATTTTCAAAAGTTTGGTGTGATTCAAAAACCTATTTAAAAACTAACAACTAGTACATAGTTTTGGTTATATATGAAAATGACCAAATTTATGTCTATAAACAAACAAACAAGCACATTATTTTAAAAGGGAGGATAAAATTGTACTAGTTTAGTCTATACCAGTTATTAAATCATCAAAAAATTTATAAAAAAAGGCGAATTTTATTAATGTAATTGTTAAATTATAAATATATATTATCCTTGATTGTTTGTCTTTAAAAAATCTTAAAATTGAATAAGAAAAAAAATCAAATCATTAATATATATATATATATAACATTAATTTTTATGTAATGGTATTATAAATATATTTAAATTAATATATAATTTTGTAAATCTGATCATGGGAAAAAAACATTTAATTTAAGGGTGAGTTTTGAGATAAAATTATCTAATTAAAAGTTATTAAACGGTATAACACAATATTAGCTAAAATGTTATAGGCTTACATAATAATATCAATATTTATTTAGATAGGTTGGCCTATTAAGACTAAATTATTTTTTAAATATCTTAATTCACAGTTTTTTTTAATTAAATAGGTTTTCATAAATATTTATCGTAACTTAAATGAACCTAACTTAGGTTGCAGTAATGAATTTGAGTTAAATCATAAACTCTTAGTAATTAATTTAATTTTTTTTCATCCCTAGCATATCTTTAATATTTTTCCTTGCATCCCCCCATACATATATATATATATATATATATAACTTGATTTTAGGACAAGAAATTAAGCATACCAAGAGCTAACATCATATAACTAAATTGAGGCATTGTGGAATAAGCCAAATTTTTCTTAATATCTTGTTTTTGTAATTGGTACATGTTTTGTTAAACCGCCCATAAGAACCATATTTTGACTTTTAGCTGGAGAATATCCGACAAGAGCTTCCATTGAATGAATAATGGATTCAGATCCTAAAAACAACAATGCTTTTGAATAAGCATGAGTAATCAAATGAAATAAAGCGGTTCGATAAGATCCCATACCGAGAGCTAACATCATATAATCTTGCAAGTTATTTATTTACATTGATGTCATTGTATGGTTATTAAATTTTTGGCCAAATCAACTTTATTCAATTAATGAACTTGTCATGTAAACGTTTCAAATTGCATGTTGAATTGATTGTTTTACACCTTATATAGATATGAAAAGAGAAGTGAGTCACGGAGAGAAAAGGCGTATTCTTTTTTTGAAACAAAGATGTATATTCTTTATTTAACGAGGAAGAGGGAAAGGATAAAGAAGTTGGGGAGGCCACAAGAAAAAACCTTTGTTCACTTCCAATATATTACAGTAAAAAGTAAGATTTTTCGGTTAAATTAATTATTTTATTATTATTATTATTGCTATAATTGTTATTTTATATAATTTTTTTATTCCTTTATAAGCAGAGAGAATTTTCTCTAGTTTCTATCTTATTTTTATTTATCTAAATAACATATCCTTTTCACTTTATGTCTTCCTAAATTTCTCATCTTCATATTTATTTTCCTCTTACTTCTTTTCGCCGATTTTATCTCTCGTCGATGGGGATACAAATTTGATTTAAGGTGAGTCAAGATTAAAAAAAGATGATTCAATAGAGAAAATTTAAATTTCTACATACATAATGTAAGCAAGAAATTCAATATATTATTTTCTATTGAATTAAAAATTATAACTAGATTGAATATAAGATATACTGAATACTGATCAACAAAAGCAACCAATACAAACACTTACTATGCCTAGCAAAAACTTAAAAGAAACGAGAAAAAAATAACAACACCTTGTCAAATCCTTATCTTTAACTGCAAAAAAAGTTTTGGACCACCTCTTGTGTCATGCTTCAGTTGCATTTAGTTAACCAATATTTCCCGAACATTCAAGGCTTTGAACATGGTCAGGTGTAATGAACAGAGAAAAACTAAATTCTTTAGATTTGCTTTCATTTTCATAGAATATAACTCGAGCATTTTTTTGAACAAAATGTGATAAAGACTAAAGAATAATAAACATCAGAGAATTTAATGAATCACTATATATATATATATATATATCACTAATAGAGTTCTCAAGTAGTAATTTAATAACATAAATGTCAATATTTTAAATAATTATTTTTCATTTGTGTTATGGTAGGGATGAGGGGCTAATTTTTTTTGTATTTAATAATATAAGTACACTTCAAAATCTTGAGATTGTCTCCCCCCCACCCCCACATAAAGGTAGATGTAAACTTGATGATTTTGAACAAGGACCGTCAGTTGGTTGGGTTACTCGATCGGCCAAAAACAATAACAAAAGTGCGTTTTTTATAAATAAAAAAAATCATTATAAATCAATACGGTAGGAAAGAAAAAGATCAAAATATTAAGAAGATATTTAGTGAAAGATATGGAATTCAAGATTTAGTTTTTACTAGATTTTTTAATAAAGGAGGTCTACTAATATTTAACAAGGAATATAAATTCATATAGGTATTAAAAAAATAATTTTTTTTCTTTTTTTTTTTTAAAGATCTCAAAATAAGATATATCACTAAAAAAATGAAAGAGATCTTGAGAGATCTTCAATCCTAAATGATACTATCTGATCTTATCTACCAAAAATTAATTTAAAATCTCAATTTGAATTCTACTATTAAAAATACTCTAAAACAATTATCCAGGGCCGGTACTGAAAATTCTTTGGCTCAGGACAAAGTGAAAAAAATGGGCCCCTAATACACAAATTTTTTGAAATACAAATAATATTAAAACTAAGGGATGGAAAAAATGGGCCCCTAACACACAAATTTTTTGAAATACAAATAATATTAAAACTAAGGGATGAAAAAATAGACCCTAACACACAAATTTTTTGAAATACAAATAATATTAAAACTAAGGGATGGAAAAAATGGGCCTCTAACATACAAAATGGGCCCCTAATACAGGTTTTATTTTTTTTATTTTTTTATTTTTTTAATTAAGCTATCGGTGCAAAAAAAATTGGACCCTGGACGGGCGCCTTGCTTGCCCTGCAATTATCCCATACTTGATCATTAACACAAGGAAAAATAACTAACTCTAGATATCACTTATTTCATGATTTACTTTATTTAGCTTTTATAGTCTTTATTAATTATTTAATTTAAGAAGAGAAGCACACTAACCATAACATTTTAAAATGAAGATTACGTTCAAATTTATATACTTCATTAGGCATGGTAACGGGGTGGGGCGGGGACGGGTATTGCATTCTCCGCCCCCAAACCCGCTTCCCATCCCCGCCTTCGATCTCCGTTGGATTTTAAAACTCATCCCCATCCCTGCCCGCCCCCATAGGGGATTGGGTTTCCCCGCCCCGCTCCCGCTATTTGATTAAAATTTAAAAATTAAAAAAATAATATAACTTTTTTTTATTAAAAATCAGACAAAAAAACTAATTACGTAACATAAATATTATAATAATAAACCCACAATTAAAATATGAAATCATAATTTAAAAATTACAAAACATAATCAATCAATTCAATTAAAAAATTTAGAAAATAATAATTTTTTTATTTTTTAATATTATTTATTACAGGTCGGAGGCGGAGCGGGACGAGTATTAGTAATCTCATATCCACCCCCGCCCCCACTTTTGATTATCGGAAAAAACCTAAATCCGAACCCAAACCCAAAAATTTGATTTTTCTCCATTAAAATTAGGACAAATTCAGGCAAATATTCACATTCAGGTCGCACCCTATACTCCATGTCTTACCGTGTCTAATGAGCCGATCGTGGATGACCTAAATTCCCGGGGAGCATTGAAGACTTAAGTACGTACTTAACCATACCAAATTTATTTGCACCGTTACTTGCAGTAAATGTAACTTCTAAATTTTCGTGCATGTTTAGATACAGAAAGATCTCTGCAAGATTTTACCATACAGGAAGAATCAAAACCAATCTCTTAATGGGAAGGAAAGGGCATAGTCGTAGAGATGAGAGATGAGAGTCAAAACCAGGCCATCCCAGTTCAATATTTGTAGAGGTAGAGATAATTTTTTTTTTTTTTTATCTATTAACTTAAGATATTGTTAATCAATGTCCTGAAATATTTGCTCTGGAGAGTATAAGAGCACGTGGAAAAGGTTTTGTGCAACTTAAAAACATTTCTTCTTTGAATCTTTAACCAATAAGGGCATTAATTAACATTTGTTATTAACTTATAAGAATTTTTTATTTTATCATAAGAATATATAAAGGAATTTAATTAATAATATTAATTACATGTTAACAATTTATATAATTATTTTTCAAAATTACATTTAAAACTAATGAGAATTTATTCTCTTATCTCCTAATTAGTTAATGCTATGGAAACTCTAGAAGAAGTCTTATACAAGCTAGAAATGAAGACAAGTTGTACTTCAAAGTAAAAATAAATAAATAATAAAAAGATCGATGTTATAAGGAAATTTATAGTTAGTCTGATTACAAACAGTAGAAGACCCACGGTTTAGGGCTGGACCCAGTCTGATTACAAACAGTACAATACCCACGGTTTAGGGCTGGACCCAGGTAGCTGCAGGGTGTAAATGCATTTTTCTTTTGACACATGTAAAATCAATTGCAGTGTTGCTGCCACGAATTAATTCAATTTGGACACTAGAAATCATTTCCAATATGTTCTATAGTCCTATGGGCCAAGTGCATTAATAAGACTACAGCGTATGCATTTAAAACCATGATATAGTTATATATTTTAGGAACCTATCATGAATAATGGTGTTTCCGAATCCAACTTCTCATAAAGCTGCTAGAAATTCTACGGCAGAAGAACAACAGTCTGGAAGTGGAGATAAATAAATCCTAATCAAGACTTAAATTTTGATTTATCTATTTGCCTGTAGATGCTTACAGATTCATAAAACAACTATACAGGTGTGGAATATTAATATCGGTGCTTTACAGTTGCATTTCAATGATAGAGGATATCTATCAATCTCTTTTTTTCTTTTTGTAATTATATATAAGCACACACACACAAAAAAAAAAAAAAAAGCAAGCAGAAAGAGACAAAAATCATAAAAGGTACTGATATAAAAACAAAAAAGGTCCCACAAAATTTGAAAGAACCCCACCTGTTTAATATCTTAATCTTCCATCTTTATATTCTCCTCATATGATTCTATAATGTGAAAATCACATATGAGAGAGAATTCATATTCGTCTTGAAAAAAACAACATATGTAAATTAACCACTTACATTCAATGTGCAACAATATGATATTGTGTATAGCTCAAGCATGTAAAGTGTTACATAATTTAGATATACATTTGTGTTGATGATTTTTTATTATTATTACTATTGTACACCTATTTGTCACATGAAACAAAATAATTATAGAAAAGACAATATTCAATCATCAAAACTCAATTCAACGTGGACAATCTAAATATGATGATCTATGGTCCATACCTAAATCTGATTATCTATGGTCCATACCTAAAGGCGCACAAGAAGTTTATGCTCTGTCAGTAATAAGCGAAACGAAGTATTTATTGATCTATCATTTCCTCATTATTTGTTTTAAGGATACGTGGAATATGAGGAACAAAAATAGAGTTTATTTACAATGTTAACTATTTAAAAACCATCTTACATATAATTTTCAAAGTAATTACCACAAAATTTAATAATTTTACTATACATTATAATTTATTATTGGATCGTAGTAACAACGTATCTTTGTAAATGATTTGAAAACTATATGAGATTCGTAACTATATATGAAGACTTTATTAGTCGTTTGTAAAATGGGTAGCTAACTTTAGAGAATATATTCCAAACAAAGGACGAATGTAAAATGCTATGATGGCAAATATAATGATAATAAATAAAGGGTATTTAGACTGTAGTAACTAATAAGCTCGAACAGTGAGTAACACATGCTGATTCATAAAGGAAAAGGAAATGACTGAGTCAGAAACACCATAATAAAGGGCCCAAGAAGTAGATGACTTCATTGCACATTCAATATGTGCAAGTTCGTCTTGGTTTCCCCACACTTCCCCACGATTTCCCCGATGTTAATAACTCAATACAGATAACTGGTTTAACTGTACAGTAAAAGAGTTTGATAACCATGTATATACTTTAAAGAAAATGATTTATAGATACGTTCAGAGATAAAGAGATAAAAGTATTGAAAATTTCATATTATCTAGTAATGATGAAAATAATGTGTGTGTATATATATATAAGCGGGATTTGTATGATTGAATTGAATTCAAAATCAAATTTTAAGATGATATTAGAATCTATTTTAAGAGTTATTGTTGAACTTATCGGATTACTTGTTATTGGATTATCGAATTATGAGATGACATTGAAAAAAAAAGAGAAAAATTATAAAAAAAATCAATTAAGTGTATATAATAATATATAATAAATAAAAAAATCAATTAAGTGTATATAATATATAATATGAGTGTTCATATGTTACTAATGATACTTTGAAGTTTGGACTAATTTCTCTCTCTGAGGAGGCTGGAATGAACAGTACTTTATAGTAAACCATGTGAAGTATCACTGTATCAGGGACACAGTGCTGCAAGCCAAAAACTTGTGGTTATAGTTGTGATTATGAGCACTTTTTTCTACAGTGTTCAATCGGGTTATTTTTAGCAAGAACTGATAATTAAGTAACTACATTATTAGAAGATAGAAGGCATAGCAGAAAGGAGAGAAAGGACAGTGTTGATTTTATATGTTATTTTCTATTCATTGGGTATGAGAAACAACTATACTAACACAGGAATTGTCTGTCACTTTTTTTTAATTCAAATTATCCTTTAATCGAAAACTAAAGACTAATATCTTGAATTACTGATATTTTTTTTAAAGAGTTTACCTCTTTTATTCAGATAGAAGTAGGAATCGAATTTAAGAAACAGTGGCATTGTTATCTGCTGAATCATAAACACCATGTTGGTTAATTAAGTATGTTTGCGAATTCTAATGCAAGTTAAAGTGAGTGTTTTAATGCATAAAATGAGAAGAAAAACTTTATTGTTTTAAAGTAAAAAAGTAATTTTTGAATTCTTCTAACTTTAATCTAAAACATGCACGAATTCTATGTCCCTGAATACTAGCAATTTTCCATCAATACTCCTTTTGTTGTAGCTGACCACGTGCATAGACCCGTAATGTGCAGTTCTGAAGAAACATAGCAGGCCCAACGGTTGTTCATCGCCAACTTGCATGCCACAAACATGTTACTTTATTATTCTTGTAATGCATGAGGATCTGACACTGACCAGTATCTGCGTATCCCTTTGAGCACCCTATGATTTATGCAAAAGCTTTTTGCCATAAGGAAAATATTGGTGCTTAAGGGCTATATATATCTTTCTCATTCTCTTTGTACCACCTTAGAGGAACCCAATTTCAAAAGCTTCCTATCCTATAATTAACATACCATAAGATTCACTATTCAGAGGTGTTCTAATAATTCACAAAAAACCATTGAAATACTCGAGAGTTGTAACAAGCAACTTAAAAAAGATACCAAGTTAATAAACTTGGAACAGAAAAAGAAAGAAAAAACAAAAATCCTAGTACGTCCAAAGCTAGTTGCTGTTGTTCCAGCTGCCATATTGTTATATATCATGAAGCAAAATTGTATTTACATCACATTTCCACGCAGTATTCTGAACCCGTGATGTGACAGGTCCTTGTTATAATTGGTAATGCAAAGAGGGGCACCGTGGCTTCTCGCAGTTAATAGTGGTAAGTTTCATCAAATGCTTGGAGAATCGAATTCAGAGATCAGAACATTCATAAAATTGGTCGACCCTACTGCAATTTCTCTCTACGTTCCCTTTCAAACAGGAGGCCAACAGTAAATAATTCCCATCATGGTCTTAAAGAGACACCCTTTCATATTTTAAGGTATTTACGAGGAAAGATTGGTTCAATTTGTAAGAGACAATTCATATCTCACACGAACATTAGTTTGATTCTTACAATTGATGAGGACCTTATTGTTCACTAAATATATATTTTGACATATTTGATTCATAAAAGTTTTATTTAACGAGTCACAGGATATATTTTATGGAAGGTGGTTCCTTTTTAATCGACTAATATTATTATGTGTAGCAAAACTCTCTCTTACAGCATTTAACTTAAAATTCAAACTAAAAACTATTAATTAAACTTGAACAATCACACATTAGTTTATTCATGTGCTAGATGATCTTCTGTTCTTGATGTTCTCGTTTGAAAAGTAAAGTTTTGATCTCCATTACTAACATTAGATAGCAATTTTTGGACTTTGTAAAACTACTACCAAAAAATTCCACACATAAATTGTGCACAAAATTGATTTTTAAACGGGGATTAAAACTTAAAATAAAGGTAGAAAAAAGGTTATGTTTTTATGTGGATATTTAATCACATACTATTAAGAATGATAAATTTATTGACTTTAGAAATAATTATTTTAAAAATTATATCTATTATGATTTATAATTAAATGATAATGTAAAATTTGTTACTGCATGACAATTAAAGTTATAGGATAAGTATAAAAATCAAATGAATAGTTTTACCTTATTTTTATGTGAGAAAAAAACTATATAATGTTATCGAATTACAAAGTTTCTTATATGATAATTTTGATGATATTTATGATGATTATGTCATACCAATAATATAATGTGATAATTGGATGAGTGTAAAACTGTTTTATAATTGTGAATGTACCAATGAGTTATGACCATTCAAGTCTTTTTATGTTACATAAAACTAATTTTAAATTTATAACTTAATTTGGTATGTGCAAAAAATCGAAGGGTAAAACAAACGGGCCTTGAATTTTACTCTACGGATGGACTGCCATGAGAATTATTGCTACTTTGCTTGGAGATAGTACTCCTGCAATCTCATCTAACTGGATACAAACCCTAGTTGTTAAAACTTGGCACCAACCTGTCAGTAACCTCGTCCACTTGTGACCCAGATGCTTCCATGAACTACAACATCATAAACTACTATTATATGCTCAAATTAATTGTGACCCAGATGAGAAAAAATGATTCACCAAGGATCAATTAAATTATTAGTACATCCAAAGAGACAATCAAAACCCCAATTGGTCCTTTTTACCAGTTATACACAACCAAATATAACGTCATACAAGATCAAATTAAGATGGCTAGCTAGTTATGTAGTAGGCACTAGTATATAGTATGCAATATACCTTCTGGGCAGGAAAAGAAAAAAGAAAAAGAAAACATTCTCTTGCTCATATTAATGATGAAACTCATCCTAAACAAGAAACCCTTTGACAACGTCATGCTTTGTTGATTATTCAAGATAGAATCATGGCCGACATCTGAAGATTATATAGTAAGATGCAAGACTACATGTATAGATATTGAACTACATGAATTGAAGTAATGCATGATCTATATATATTTCCTCCGATCTTATATATTTATAAGAACCTAATATTTTTTTTTACAGGTATAAGAACCTAATTAGAAAGTCTTGTTTAGTCTTTTTTTATACGAAACAATATAAAATGTATCATTCGCTGATCTTTTTACAGTAATATCCTTAATTATGTGTCATTTCTCTAAATTTAATAAATAGTGAGTAAAATACATTAGTGTCTTTGTTCTTTGGAGTCTAATTTTTACCTCCTAAGCATATCATTTTGGGAAACCTCTTCACATGTACAACCAATAAAAATTAAAGTAATAAAGAATTAAAGTCAATAAAAATATGTCTTGAATGTTATGGGTGATTTTAGAAGAAAATAAAAATTTAAAACCAATTTAAAGCTTCTACATGAATTAAATATTTTCTCTTTATCAATTTAGAGAACATTCCATTCACTATTCTTGTTGCTAGTTAAAAATATTTTCTCACCCATGTCAAACTACTCTCATTTTATCTTTATCTTTGTCTACATAGATTTTCTTAATTACTTATTCATTTTAATGTATCTTATTTTCTTTTCAATTTTTGAATTAAAGTAGTCAATGTTTTAAATGAAATTATTCGTATAATTTTATATCACAATTTAAATTATTTGTTATAAATCTATATTTATATAATTAAAGATATTTATTTATCATGAACTTCATTCCAAAATGGACACGAATGATGTGTCCAAAATGGTCTGTTATGATTGTTTATTTTGAGAAATTATTTGTTGTTTTTGTTTTTAATTATAAAAACCTTGAATTGTTTTTACTCTGTTACCTGTTTCCAAAACTTTCAACAAAAAACATTAAAAATATTTTCTATTTTTTGCTTTCACAATTTCCTACACAAAATTTTATAATAATAAAAAATGAAAACAGAACATTTTTCCCAACTAAAATGATAAACTGATACTGTATATTAAATATTTACTTGCTATAATAACAGTAATATACATAGACATTAACACAGTGATATAATAGCTTATTGTATTTAAATGTAAAAAATGATTTATTTAAAAAAAAATTCATATGCAATTTCTTATGTTACAAAATTCTCTTTAATTTAGCGGACAGTCACATTGAATAATATTAGTTTCTAATCTAATAGGTTGAGGGACAATTATGATCTCTGACACGAAGGCCAAAAACAAAAAAATATGTTTAGACATCAAAGTTGAGCTAAAATCCTTGACATAGATGTCTAGCTACGCCTATTGAGGACGAATATACATTGATTTGGTGTGGCAACACCATAATTTTACTGCTAACCGAAATGTGTAGATGAAGTATCTTGTCACTGGTGTAAACTTTAGTCCACACTTGTAATTTTGGGCCTTCACATTGTTTGAACTTAGGAGGGTTTTTATATAGATTGGACCTAAGCCCAGTCCATATCACTTCATCCCTAATGTAGTTACTTTTAGGAATAATTAAATATTTAAATTTTTATTCTCTCAATTTTTTCAGATTCAAATTTTTTGTCTTTCAAAAAACAAATTAACAAATTTTAACCATCCACTAATTTTCATTAACATTTTTAGACCTTCAATTTTTTTAACCCATTTTTAGTGCTGTTTATTTTTATTACTCAAGATTAGTTCTTGTTTTGTCCATTTTCTCTCCTCATTTTTATTTATTTTGAACAATAAAAATAAATGAATGATTAAAAATAGGCCAAAAAATTTGGGAAACTAAAAATACTCACGAAAAACTAATAAAAGATTAAAAGTTATCAGATAAATTTTGAGTGATTAAAAATTAAAATCCGAAGAAATTGAGAAACTAAAAACTTAATTAGCCCTTATTTTTATATTATTAGAATAAGCTAAAGTATCAACAAAATAAAATAATCACGATGCTTAGGCCTTTGAGAAGGCCATCTATTTTATATAGCCTATCAAACTCCATGGCATCACCCACGTATAAACAGAACGCTCTTTTGGCACAAATTAAACTGAACCTCAAACCAACCATTTACTGCAACTGTAGTCTGTAATCACTACTTTCCAATTTAAATTACCCCAAACACTAAATTAGCATCAAAGTCCATTTGAACCTATTAGTGTTTCCAGAAATAACATCGAGAGGCATGCCATTGTACATTCCAATGGCCTAACAGGTAAATTGCAATGAAGTATTATTTTTTGGTTTGGTAAAAGGCTGTGGAGGAGGTAGCTTTTCCTTTCCAAGATTAGGCAATGTTACAATCCTCAGCAAGAGCTTATAATGATATAGTAGCTACCTATAGAAGATTATTGACACCGAGAATTGATCCTTGAAAAAGCACTTCGGTTTTTTTTTTCTGATAAGGAGAGCCAGAGGCCCAAAGACTGCCATATGAAGCAACCTGTTTTTGGGTACTACACTTATTTCAGCGACATCAGTTCATTATACCATGTCAAAGATTAAACTTGGTAGTGCTGTTTTCTCTCATTTGTAGACCAATTACTGAGATTAGATTCCATAGAATTCAAAACTTGGCAGATATTATTTTTGCGCATTTGCATCAAGAGTACTCTGTAGCTTTCACACAACTTTACTGACTCAATCTAGTGTTTCAATAATGAGCTAAAACATGAGCCGGGTATCAACATGATTTCACAGCTGCAGAAAAAAAACTCGCGCTTGGAAAAAAAAATGGGCACAGTAACATTCAGAAGTATCATGCAAGCAAACAAAATTGGCAGGAGTATTCACACATGAAATATAACAGAACCGTGGACAATGGAGCCAAAATTACTAATGGTTTTGACAGATTTTGAAGTTCAACAAAAGACTAAACCAAATCGAGCAGTACTTATTACCAAAAACTTACACTATTGATTCAAGGAAGCCTAATACTATCAAAGTGCATATATATGTGGTCTATGACATCACAGATTGTCAACAACCTTGAGACAAACTACATATGTTCTTTTACTCCCAGCCAAAGGTTACGGGAATTGGAATGGATCCATTGATTGGTAAAAACTAAAATATCAGGGATTTATGATACATATTTTTTTGGATTTAACTCCTCTAAATCGAGAAATGCACTTCAAGGGATAAAGTATCTACTTATACTAGTTGATTAAAAAGTAGGCAGTTTATATTCTACTGTTCTAAAAATTCCATAGTTCGTAATACATGCACATATATTTCACCATCAAAATCCATTCCGCAATTCCAATAATGCACATCACTCTATAAAGTGCACCTAAATCCAACTCCTTGTTTTCCATAACCAAAATCTCATTTCCTTTGAATCACAAGAAGCCCTTTGTCTACCACTACTTAACAGAAATGCAATAATGCACACGTTTTTAGCAAAACCAACATTGAAGGTTTTACTTACACATTGCAGTCGTAGTCATGCGGCAATCCTTGACATTAGAGGAAATTGCGAACAAATGCAGCTACAATTGCAGTCGCTTGCATCCTCAAAAAATCTCGAGGTTGCCGCCAAAATTGCAGTTGCTGACCACTTTATAAAACCTTGCAAGAACAACGACAACTACTCCTCGGTAACCTACTACTACAAATGTTGTCCTACTCCTACCTCAAGTTTCTTAAACCTCAAATCAAGCAACCTAGCCTTAAACCCGCCATCACTAACCTTCAACATATCTTCCAAATCCATCGACACGCCATCCCGTCTCAGCATCCCGTACCTCGGCTTAATCCTCCGTTCCAAGCTAAAAGAAAAATACTGCGGAAACCTCTTGAGCTCAGCAACATCCCCATTCATATCCCTCAAGAAAAACTCCACCTTCGGCCTCAAATTCTTCTCCACACTAAGAGTCAACAACCCAGGTGACCTCACGACCATGTTAGCCACCTCTTCGTGGGTGTACCCCAAACCCATCAAAAACTCAACCTTGGGCAAAAGGGTGTCCTCCACGCTGGAAACGAGAAGCAATGTGGTCTGGCACGTGAGCGAGTGGGGCCCATTAAACCCTAATTTCCTCAGAAAGTGTAAAGTTGGTCGCAATCGGTTGTTAACGCTGGAAACGAGTAATCTAGGGCAGCGCAGGATTGAAAGGTGGACGTCGTGGTAGGGGATCGGGACCTCGTGGAGGAGGAAGTCGAGGAGGGGGTAGAATTGGAAATAGGGGTCGCACGTGAGGAGCACGGGGAGCATGTCGAGGATTCGACCCATGGCGGCGCGTGGAATGCCCAATGAAGAAAGGGAGCGCGTCACCGATTTTAGGGTTGAGAGAGGAGAGGAACGGAGGGTGGGGTTTAAGCGGAAGGCCTTGTCAGGGTTCACTTTGAGGGTTTTAAGGTAGAGCACCTTTTCGTGGAATACGAGGCCACGGTCCGAGGTTGTCGGGTTTGGGTTTATTGGGTGGCGCGAAAATTGGGGTCTGAGGTTTAAGGGTTTTGGGAGGGAGAAGAAGAGGGAGAGTTTCAGTGTCGGCATGTCGTGGATGATGGTGGTGACTTTGCGGGCCGAAGGGGTTTATAATCACGAAATATAAACTGCGAGTTGTGTCTGTGTCTGGGCTATTGCTTCCTGCACTTCTTTTTGTTTTCTGCAATCCGACAATTCGATGTGTAAAATTACATTCTAAAATACACTTCATTTTTTGCCTTTCAGAATAACTTATCAATCTAGATGTTCAAAAAAACATTCCAAAAAAAGTGCAGGAAGCAAACAGCCCCGTGTCTGACACTATGTCTTTTTGTTATTGGGCTTGGTTTTACGAGTTCGTCTGGATAGGCCTTGCTTGTTCAAGTGGTAGCTGTTATTCTCGTTACTGTTTTTGCTATTTACACTATCCAACAGAGTTTTAAGTCATGTTATTATAAAAATATTGAAAAACATGATTTTGTTGTATATTTTGTCAATGGAATCATATTTCCTTGAAAAATCAATTGTGTGTGAGTTTCAAGTAAAAATCTAAATAGTCTTGTAAAAGAATATTTAGGTACTTGGGTTGTTTTGTATGCATGATTTTATAATTTATCTTCTTAGAGATAAGTGGGTAAGTTGTAAGATTTAGAATTTTTCCTTTAAAAAAAAGATTTAGAATTTTTATTTTCATGAAATTGGGGATAAGAAGCAATAATGTTTCTATAACTGTGAAGTGTGAAACTGGGATAGAATTTCTTCCTTAATAATAATATAACAATGATGTTTGAGCGACTCATGATTCCTAACGGTAAAATAATTGCTTTACAAATTGTTAAACATTCTGAGCTAATCTTTAATTGATGGTTTCACCTTGTTACTGGTACACACCAATAAAGGATATCAATCACAATTAGATAATCATTTAAATATACAATTTCACAAACTAAGGTTTTGGATTGTTATTTATCTATTGATTTTTTTAATCCATTTAAGTTATTGTATTGATGATTACATTTTATAATCATAAAAAATAATATTTATAATATTTTTAGTCCTTATATTTTTTTTAGAATTCTATTTTTATCTAAAAAAATTATATTTTTTTGTCCCTTTTTTTCTACTATTTTTATTTCCCTAACTTTTTTTTTCCATGCTTTTTAGTCCTTTGTAAATAGGGGTGAAAATGGATTGAGTTAGGTCAGGCCTTACCAAAGCTTGGTCTGGCATGTTTTATATTTTTATAGCATAAGTTTGGATCTATTACCTGTTATGAGCCTATTTTAAGTCTTGGACTCGACCTTTGTATAAGTCTGTCAAGTCCACTACTTCATTTAAAGGTCTGTTTCATATTAAGAAGTGTAAAAAAATATTATTTTTTAAGCAAAACCAAAGATTTTTATTAAAAATAATCAGACAATTTTAAACCACAAGACATGGATAAAATTTGTCTAAAAAAATTATATGTGACATGCTATCAAAGTCTTTTAAGTTTTACCAAAATATAAAAAAAGTTCATATCCCTACTACATATCTATCCTTTTATATGAACTAACCTATTTCAAACATTAATCAAAATGATTCAAATCGTCAAACTACTAAAATAATTTTATAATTTAAATAAAATAATTATAATATTATATATGATATTAATAATAATTTGTTTATTATAAAATATTATTGTCAGACGAACTCGCCCATAAAACTTAATTAGTTTTTCTTAAGGTCTATGATTTGACCTATTTAACTAAATATGCTTTTTTAAAAGTTTGAGCTTGACCTTTTTGTCAAATGAATTGGAACAGGCCAAACCTTAAAGGGGTAGAGCCATAGGTCCCCAACAAGCGATTCGACCTACTTTCACTCGTACTTGTAAGGAACTGAGAATAAGAATGAAAAAAGTTAAGGAACTAAAAGTAAAGACAAAAACAAAGTTAAGAGACATTGATCAGTCTTTTGAATTCAGGGACTAAACATAAAAATTTTAAGGACTAAAAAAATATCAAATCCAAAAAATATTATCAATGAAGGTTGGGTCTAACAAAAAGGATTAATCTTCCACAATATAGTGAACCAATATTCGAAATTTCATTGAAAAAAATGTTTATATTTAGTGTGTAACCATACTTCAAACATGATTACTTACATAAGAGGATGCACGTGATAAAAACAAAAAATATGAAAGACCAAAAGAAAAATGTTATTATATTAATATTATTTAATATGCCCTTTTTTTTAGCTTCCTCTCTTAAAAAATGGAACTTCTTCATTAATTTTTCTATTATTTATATTTAGTTTTAGTTTTAAAAAAATTATTTTAAAATCTTCTTTAAATTGTATTTGACCCAAATCACTTGTCAGTTAGAGGAAAAGTAAGGGGAAAAACCTAAATCAATTGCTACAATATAATAAAGCACAAACTTTACACTAGAAGTACTAAATATGGATCTTTAAGGTAATAATAGACATTATTCATCATAATGTATAGGTTGGTATTTTTATGACAAGAATTACAATTAAATGATCAAATGTGCATATCTATGGCACTTTGATGCATGTAAGTGTACATGAAAAGTGATATTCTTTTATGAGAATATATTCTGTAAACAAAAACTAACAAGAAAAAAGAAACAGATGATTATGGTATAGCCATAAATGATTTTGTATGGTTTTAAAGATTGAAAACATACATAACCATTGAAAATAATTGTTTTTAATGGTGATTTGTTGGTGTGGTAGGATATCAAATGAAATCTCTAACGCTCACCATCCTCCGATTCTCACGCACGCTTCAACATCCGATTTTTTTGGTCACACCAATCTTATATCATTATCACATATCATCACACCACATTCTCCCCCCTTTCCCCTTTCTCTCATCCTGAATTTGGCATTGGCATAACAATTTTAGACATTTGGATTGTGATCATTCAATTTGCGTTGCATATACAAAATTCATCGTATGTCTTTATTCTAATTCTATCCTTTTCTTTTTAAAATTTTTGTCTCTTTTTTTTGTTACATTCTCTGTCTATCACCTTGTCAACACTAAGGTGTTGATAAAAAGGGTATGAATCTAGGAACCTAATTTGTTGGTGGCTAGATCAATTCCATGTTATCTTGGTATAAATATTTGTGTATGTGTATGTGAGTGCGTTTGTGAAATAAAAAATGAATGCAATGGTATTAATTCATCTATTATTGAAAAATGCTTCGTTTTAAATTGATACAAGCATACTAGCAATGGAAATTGATGTTTTACTCGAGCACTCTTTTTGGGATATTTTGTAATTTAAGTCTTTTATGTTATTGTTGAGATTTACAGAATGGGCAGAGTAAAGCTAAAGATTAAGCGATTGGAAAATACCAACAGTCGTCTTGCAACCTATGCTAAAAGAAAGAATGGAATCATGAAGAAAGCTATTGAGATATCTATACTTTGTGATATAGATATTATACTTATAATGTTTTCACCAAATGGAAAACCTTCATTATGCAGGGGAAAATACAGGTATTTTTGTGTAATTTATTGTGACACGATCACTATAAATATACTTTAGACATCACCTTGTAGAGTCCAAACATTTTAATGCACTCAATTAAATCATGATAATTCCTAATTACTTTCATGTGTTATTATTAGATCATCAATGTACATGAACGTGCAATAGACTTTGGTCATGGGAGAAAATGCAATAGAGTTACTTCTTTATCATAGAAATAGGCATAGCATAAGGCTTAAGAAAAACTCAAACTCCAAGATCAAAGAAGCATTATGTAAAACAAAACTATTTTCATCTCTAAGAAAAATAGTAGTATCACCTACGTGAAGCTTCCATTTTTATTTCTTCTTTCCTTTTAGGGTCATATATGTGTTTTTTCATAGATTTATTTATCATTTTTTTTCTTTTATTTCCTTTCGAAATTTGAACCTACTTTACTTTTCTTGCTATTGAAGTAGTCAGTTAACCCCTAATTGCTTTCTTGAAGCTTTTTGAAATAAAGTGAGATTGAAAACATATATAGTGGACAAAAACTACGAGAACAATTATTGTAGTTGCTTTAGGACTAGCTCTTTTAGCCTTTAATTTTTTAGGGTAATAATATATACCCATTCTTATATAGTATTTCGTTGGTCCTTATTATAAGACCCAATTAATTAATTTAATTGAGAGCATTCAATATATTTTTGTGAAAAAAATCTAGAAGACATTTTAGGTTGAACCTTATAATAAGGATCAAATCACACTTTTATTTTAAACAATATAATAAGGATTAGATGGAGTTCGTATTAACACCCACCATTTAAATTTCACTCTTTTTGTATCATATAATATCACTTACCATACTTTTATTTCTTTCTCTTCTCTCTTTATGTGTAAATTAGTGTTCAATGAATATTTTCTCATTTCTTAACTCAAATTGGAAATAAAAATATTTATTTTGAACAACTAATTTGATACGTTGTATTTTATAATATTGTAAAAATATTTTTTTTATTAATTTATGTGTTATAAAGGTTATGAACAACAGTGTAAAACTTTTACATTGTCATCCAATCACAATTTACCATGTATTATAAGTTTATTAATTTTAAAATAATTATCTTAAAGTAATTTAAATGGTAATTTATGATTGAATGACAGTATAGTGTAAATCTATTTTACACACATTCAGTGTATAATCATTAAACTCTATTTTATAAATAGTTTGAGTTTTTTCATACTAAAAATGACATTTAACGTGTTTCTATATTATTTCTTTTATTTCGGAAGCTAGATTTATTTCTTTATTTATGAAGGGCCATGAGGCCAAAACCATTCATGAAACTACTATACTTCTTCTATTGAATAGGATACTTTTTCCTACAATTTTTCGAAATGCCTGAGAAGTCCCCTAACTTGCCTAGATTATTCAAATAACGTATTTGTTGAATCTTGTCTTTAAAAAAATCTACATAGTAATATATGCATGCTTAAAATCTTTCTTATATGTTATTTTCTATTTACAAAGTTTGATTTCTTGTCTAATTGTTATATCCCCTTTCTTTGGTGAATATAGTAACTTCGAGGAGATTATCATAAAGTTTGCTCAACTAACTTCACAAGAAAGAGAAAAAAGGTGCATTTAAAATATTTTTACACTAAATTCATTACACATTTATTTATCTTAAAAATATTTGAATTTGATAAAATGTTCTCCATTGAATTGCAACAGGAAGTTGGAAAGTCTTGAAGTAAGTGATGTCTTACAACTCATTCCCTATACCAAATTGTACACTTGTTTTTTGCTTATTACGAAAGTAGTGATTGATTTGGTGAAAGTTTAGGTATTGAAGAAAACATTTAAAAAGTTAGATCATGATGTGATTATACAAGATTCGTTGGGTACGAGGTATGTCTTGTTGCCAGTGAATTAGCTAGCAATTACACCTTTAATACATTTAATCTATTTATTTTACTAAGTTGAGACACTGAAATATGTTTGTTGTGACAGCACTCAAACTATTGAGGTAAACCATTTTAATTATTGTAATTATTGCTTCTTTCAATGTTATATCCTTTACTAAACTAGCTTTATAATTCAGGAACTATGCGATCAAGCCCGGTTATTACAAACACATATTTATGAAATACACAAAAGATTAAGGTGAAATTTATATTTTTATATATTTCTACAACCTATTTTTTCCTACCTAGCTATATTATGATAAAGATCTATAGTTTCAAGTTGTTATTACAATTTTTTGTTGGATTCTACAGTTATTGGACTGACCTTGGTAACAGCAATAGTGTGGAACAATTGGGACAAATGGAAAATTCACTTAAGGAATCACTTAATCAAATTAGAAGTCATAAGGTATACATGCATTAGTCTATGTACTTGAGTTTTATAAAGGAATTTTCAAGGATTCAGTTGAGAGACAAGGTTGTCATGTTAATTGATATGTGTTTATAATTTACTACCTCTAATATTTTTTATATTTGGCTTTTATCTAGAATAGATGAATAAATTTAACAAAGTCAATAGGAGTATCTTAGTTATATCACGTCTTTTGAAAAGAGTTACGAATAAAATACTAGCAACGATGATAGTTCTAATTAAAGCATCCATAGACTATGATCAAGGCACAAACCAATCAAGTAAAAGAGTAAAAACAAAATAAAGAAGCAACATAAAATATTTATTTTTAGCTTAATTACTGTTTTAGTTCCTGAATTTGAGGGTGTGTTCTTTTTAGTCCCCGAAATTTAAAAATATTTTTTTAGTTTCTGAATTTTGACAAATTACTTTTTTTAGTCCTTAACATAATAAATTGATATTATATGTTGATTTTTAGTACTTTGTGATTATTTTTAAGCATTTTGTGATGTATTAAAGTGCAAATTCAAACGACTAAAAATATTAAAAAAAATACAAAAATTATGATAGTTAAAAATTGTCATAAATTATCAATTTATATGACAGAGACTAAAAAGAAAAATTTTAAATTTTAAGAACTTAAAAAAGCACATACCCCAAATTGAAGAGCTAAAACTATAATTAAGCCTTTATTTTTTATATGGAGTCGTATTTAGAACCTTATTTTCTATTCTCATTCAATAATAGGAGAACATATATGGTAGTAAGCAATTCTATCCTCAACATCGCATAATTGAAGTTCTTGATTTTATTTTATATATGAAAGGTCTTACTTCTTGACAGGAAAATATACAAAAGCAGCAATTTGCATCACTACAATGCAATAACCAGGTGAATAGTTGTTTCAATAGTGTTAAATTTTCTTTTAATGTAGTTCTTAATGCTTGGAAATAAGAGACACATGACTGAAATAACTTTGTCTTCTAGTTCAATGAAATGCATGTTCCCTTTAGAATGGATGCTCAACATCATCTCCAACCTCTGTCATGGATTACCAATGGGGATAACCAAAATCTAGTTCTACTCGAGGACTCAAACTTGCTTCTTCATAAGTGAGTTTTTTTTTCTCCCCTGGAGTAAATATATTGAATTATTCAAAATATATTTTAAGGTGTTTTTAAGAATCTCTTAAACTATATTTTAACAATTGATGAATGAAAAATGCATGTTCCCTTCAGAATGGATGTTCAACATCATCTCCAACCTCTGTCATGGATTACCAACTTTGATAACCAAAATCTAGTTCTACTCAAGGACTCAAACTTACTTCTTCATAAGTGAGTTTTTTTCTCTCCCCTGAAATAGATATATTGAATTATTCAAAAATATTTTAAGGTGTTTATAAGAATCTCTTAAACTATATTTTAACAATTGATGAATGATTCACATAAATCACACAAAGTTGTTGATGGTGATCCTTTAAAAATAAAGAAATGCTAGTATCACACTCTTTGACATACTCTTTTGAAGACACTCTAATTGATTGAAATTTCTTGAAAATAACAAAAATATTATGGATCTCACATCTTGTTTAATGACAATCTCACTATTTTATACTTTCCAATAAATTTAAACTAATCATAGAGTCTGTGTTAAAATGAGAGAGTTAGATAATGTGTTGCTAGTCTTCCTCTTAAAAATATTCAATTTGAATTCTTTTGAGTTAATTATTTACAACTCATTGTTATCAAATTGATTTTTTTTTCTTAGAGATATAGAGGGCTCGACAAGTTATTCTTCCGGGAGTTATGCAAACTATCTTGGCTCAAGTAACAAAACAGATAATTCAATTTCTAAGCAAGAAAATGGTGTTCTTAATGACATGAGAAGTACCTCTCCTACAAGACTACAATTTTCATACCTACCAAACAATTTTAATTTACTGAATGACATGAATGTCCAACTAACTCCAGAGATGAAACCAAATGAAAATCATGTAGATTATAATGTGAATGGAAGTTTTGAAGCACCTAGAACCGAGTATGACTCTAACCACCAAGGATTGACTTCTACATCAGGGCCATGTGTTGTTACTATGTTTGATGAGCATTTGTATACCCAACCAAGTTTTCCTCCGATGCATTTGGACTTCACATAGTAGCACTTTTTTTTCCTTTTATTCTGTTCTTAACATTCTTAATGCATGACTTCCTTTTGAATTATGCTTTCGATAACCTGAAAAAATTGTAAGTAATTTACATGAGAGTCAAATTGTAATTTTTGAATTAATGCATGACTTTCTTTTGAATTAAGGCATTTTTGTTGTATATCTTTTGGCCCCAAAACTTTTTTCACAAAAAAGTCTAAGAACTTAAAACGTTCATATATCTCTCAAAAGGTCTGATACAAAGTAGTAATAATAGATTAACACGTTCCAATATTCACCATGGGTACCAATGAAATGGTAGCTCACTTTTTTATATTATTGTTATAAAGCTCAAAATTTCAATATATTAACATGTTCACAAAAACTTGATTTACAAATAATTTCATAATGTAAATTAAAGAGAGAGAAAAGGAATTAATCTAAAGCATAGCCTGAGATCGATATTGAGAACAAAGGGTAACATTATTATATATTTTTTAGTATATTTTTTCCATTTTTTTTTTTTGGCAAAATTGCTAGATTGAAGCTCGAAGCGGAAACTTAATTTTAATCCGATCGAGCTCGACAATAGTTTCAGAAACATTTGCAATTACGTGGACAACAGAAACAGAGCTACATGGGTGTGGCCTTATATGCCTCTTCGATTTTATTTTGTAAGTGCAGCTGAAGCCTCATATAATTCTCAATCTGCATACAAATTTTTCTTTGGGTCTTTAATGTACATAAAGGTTGAGTTGAAATGCGAAAACACACACTGAAATATTTCTTTTTACACTGGAAGAACGAAATAGGCCTTTGGATTTATTTTACCCTATTTCACATTTGGGCTTTTCTTTCCTAGTAGTTAAGATTTGGGCAATTACTACTTACATGCCATTCCTACTTCCTGCAGCCTATAGGAAAAGTTAATGGACAAATATGTCCCTTATCTAGCAACTAGCACCCCCTTCCCTCTCCTTTGTAATTCAACACAGCCCTTCCAGTTCCTTGCGCTGCTACTATGAACCCATGGTGATGTGGATGGAGATGGATCGTGAACCTGTGGTGAAGCATGACCATTGCCCTCGCCCTCCCTGACCTCCACTCCATGTGATGCTCTATGAGGTATGCGAGTAGACACTAACACTACCTGCAATACTAATGTCGCCACAAGCACAACCCTTTCTCGTCTTTCTTTGAGTTCATACACTTTGTTAGGCGTCAAGGCATCTTTGTTGATCAATTTCCTCTACTACAATTGCTTCTTCTCCGAAGAAGACATTGATGACAACATTGAGAAAGATCTAAATTATATTTCAAAATAACTATTCTAGAAGTGTACAAGAATCCAAATAAAAAAAAAAAACTACTCTATAATAACCTATTCTAGAATATGAAAAATCATATTTTGGAATAATGACCTTTTTGTAATAAGGGGTGCTTGTGTGAGGGCATTTTTGTCTGTTGGATTTTTTAGGTGCATGAAGGAAAAGGGGGGATGTAGAAAGTAAAATCCTAAGAGTTCTCCAAAAAGGCCATTTTATCCATCCATCTAACCAAGCCTATAAAGCTATAACACTGAACACTTGCACTGTTTCTATTTTTCCCCTTTGAATAATAAAATCACTATATGAGATTTATCAAAATTTAAACAAAAATAATCAAAATTATTTGCAGAGATAAGCTTATGATAACCCAAGTCTCATTACTGATATTTTTTTTAATTCTCTATTTCGAAGTTACTAATTAAAGTTACATTCCGTTTAAAAAAATTAAGGTTACATTAATTAGGTTTAATGTTTAATGCTTTTTTACTGCAATGCTTAATGCTCAATGGCTTTCAGTAATTTACGCTACATATTCTAGCATCATATTTAATTTTACTGCAATGCGTTATGGTAATTTTACTCAACGATAACTATTGTAATTTCTATTTATATTTTTTGTCTTAACCCTCCATATTATCAAGAAAAAAAAAACTGACAAATCCAAAGTTGATCAAAAGTTAAATAAAATTTGACAAAATTATTTCCGTCAAAAGAATTTTTATTTTATATATTTAGAGGGAAGGAGGGTTTCGGAAGCCACTACGCTTCTACGTTGGTTAGTTGTCATTTTAACCATTCGACGAGTTTAAAAGCCCATACAAACATTCGCAAAATTTAATGACCTTAGTTATCAGTTGATTTTGTGGCTTTTAAAAATTAGATATATATTTGAAGCCATTATTAAAATAATATATATATGTATATAGTTAATCTTTACAAACATTAAAAATGAGCTAAATTGGTTGCTAGTCTAACCGTTCACGGTGTTTAAAAGTTCATACGAAACATTTACATCATTTACTGACCCTAGAATTTTATGGTTTTGAAAGTTAGATACTCTGTAATATTTGAAACGATGTAAACCAAAAAAAAAAAAATTGAAACTATTATAAATATTAATCATATGTAGTTAGCAATATATTATAAACATTAATTATCTGTAGTTAGCAATAGCATTCAAACGTGTACGGTGTAAGGTTGTTTTAATTTTGGGTGCATTTTTCAGAGGAAAAAACGAGACTTAAATATGATTGATTTTTTAAACTAAAATTTAAATGACTTATTTAATTGACATGTGTTTTGTTACGACTTGGTATGACTTTCCATAAGTTCATTTTAAAATAAGATCTAAATAGATTAGAGCTAAGCCTTTAAATAGATAGAAATTAACATTATTATTCTTCTCAAGTTAATTTTACTTTATTTCGTGCAAAATCACCATTGAAATAATTTCTATCATCTAATATTTACAAAAGTTAAAAGTTTTGAATGCTTATACTTTTATATTATAAACCAAATACATTTGTTGATAGAAAAAGAATTGGACGTCAATTTAGACAATCTTACCCTTCTTAATTTATTTATTTGATCTACAGAACAGAATAAATTTGAGACGAGCAAATAGTAATAGTAAATTACTGCAACTTTCCATTAAATGCAGAAATAGGAAAATTTACACTTCCAGTAGTACAACCAAAGACATACTAGCCATAGCTGCTTACGAAGGATACGAGTAAGCAAACAATGCTTCTAAATAATCCCATTAGGGAGCAAAAAAAACAAAAAATTTCTATACTAATGGCGGGTGGTACAATGGTACAACAGTCCACCTCCTCCAATTTAGTAGGTCCCAAATATAAAAATTCCCTCTCTACCAGCTTTCAGCAGCAGAAAGGTTGAAAAACTTTCAAAAATAAAAAATAAAAATACCCCACTAATAAAAAAAAGCCCCAAGAATTAGGAACCCCCATTTGACCCAATCAAAAATGATCAAGAGCCAGTTTAAAATAAGCCCTTAACCATTTTGCGATCCAATTTCACCCCATCCCCTCCTCCTCCACCAAATAGCATACTATATTAATAGCTTAGTATACTAGTCTTTTTTCTGGAGTCATATACTAACACTTAAATTGAGAAATTATACCATATACTATATGTAGTGTATCTAAATATTTGGAACTTCAACTTGTGAACAATTATTAAGGACCTCTCTAGCGGAATTGAGCACCAGTGTAGGTTTGGCCAAAGGACCAACCAGCAGGGGCAACATTGTAGGACACAACTGTACGGCCATCACTGGTTGTGACCTTGAATGAGAGGCTTTGGCCATTGAGATAGTTGTTGCTTTGCCAATTTTGACCCCAGTTTCTGGACATTGGCATCCAACCTGTTCTTGACCCTTTGATAGCCACACCATGAACATCCCCAGCACCTCCTACGTTTGTTATGAGGACCAAGTTGAAGTAGGAGTGCCCATTGATTGTGAACCTTATGCCTCCCCTTCTCCTGCAGGGTACCCTACACAAATATACACAAAGGAAAAATTAGCATGGTGCTCTTGCTGCTTGCTTGAATCAGCACAAATGGAGATTTTGCATAAAAAATTATTGACTTGTCTACTTTTGAGACAGATTTTTTTTACTTATTTTTTTCATAAAAAAAAGCACTTAAAAAATACTCACTCTTTAGCTTTCCATATATTTAATTTAGTTTTATAACATAGTAAAATAATTAGTTACCAAAAATAAGCTAAAAATTGATTAAAATCTGTCAAAAATTATGCAAAGAAATATTAGCTCACCTTTTAAAAATGAAAAAAAGGGTAACTTTTTATTTGTATCAGTTAAAAATTAAAAATTTGGTACTACACATAAAAAATACAAATTTTAGCATAAAGTTAAACATTAATTAACCCCATTAAGCCAAAAACAGTGGTTTCACTGTAAATTTACCAACTTTAAGAAGAAAGCAGTTGCATTATTTACCACTTGGACAGAAAGCAGGGAAACTTCCAAATGCTTTGAGTTATAAAAAAATACCTTTTAAAAAGTTGAAAGTGACAAGAGGGAACAAGGTAGCCATTTTGCTAAAACTCTTTTAAGAGTGCAAAAAAAATGAAAAGACAACTAATCAATTAGTCACCTTCTGTAGGAAACAGGCACAATTCCAGCTCTGTATTGTGCAATGCGAAGGAACACAGGCTGAGAGAGGTCAAAATGGTGCATTGGAGGGTTGCACCACCCTCCTGCATTGTTTGGTAAAGCATTGTTTGGAGGACAGAAATTGGTGGCAGTGACCATAATGGAGCCAGGGAGGCACCACCTATGGTCATTCACACACCTTATCTCATAGCATGAGCCACAACTAAGACCATTGTTGAACAAAGCAGTGCTCAAAGCAGCAGTATTTGTTCCATAACCTTGGCTATAGAGGTTTCCATATCCACATGCCCCACCTTAACAAATTTCATCACCAAACAAATTATTCAAAAGGGTCATAAGATTATCCAAAAAAAAAAAAAAACCACATTTTATAATAAAAATGGGAACATTTTATTATTATTTGGTTGCTTACCCATTGTTCCTGAGGCATCACTTCCTCCATAAAAGGTGGCATGTGCATTAACCCAGCCACCACCATATCCATAGCCATAGGCAGAGGAGAACATTAAAAGAAGCCCCACCAAGAGCAACCAAATTTGAGCCATTTTTCCTGAAAAAATAAAATAATAATAATAATGATAATCAGTCATTTAATTTCCTTCTAATTGCAACATTTTAGCTAAAAATGTGCACATAGGAGTACTTCTTCACATATGATGAAATGAAATTTCGCAATTACTTTTGATGAAGAAGCCTTTTCAATTGGAGAAGCGGTGAGAGGACAATGTGGAGTAGATGAGTGTGAAGAAAAACTGAAGGGGGGTGCCACTCAATTTATAGACCTTGGAAACCACCACAAGCAATAGGTCACTAGTTTAACTAACGCCTTTAAAATCTGTTGTGTTGGGACCAAAAACCGCAAAAGGGTATACTATAATAAGCGGTTTGAGAAAAAAGGCTTTGAAATTGAAACAGTGCAAATTGAGAAAGGGGTCCACGTTTGAAGCTGTTTTGTAGAGGAATACGTGTGGTTTTGTAGCTTTCATGGCTGGAAAATCTACAAAATCCATGTGGGCCATAGCGGTTTTAACTAGCTGCCACTGCCACATGCAAGCATCTTCTGTTTGCCGCAAATACCCTTTTGCACTCTCTCTCTCTCTCTCTACTCTTTTTCAACTCTTTTTCCTGTTCTTTTTTCAAATGGAGAAATCTTATCATAACCAGAGAGTTAATCAATTAAAATTAAAAAGTTTATACACTATAATATAAAACTTTTACACTGTAATTATTTAAAAATTACATTATTTTTTATACAGTATCATTGATAATTTTTAAAAAACTTATTATAAAAAATTAACAAATTTATTATATTTAATGATTTATAATTAGATGATAATATATTTTTTATATTGTCAATATGTAAAATAATTACTCAAAAATGACTATATAAAAATACTACTATATTTTAATAGTGTTAATGTTTTATAGTCATATTTTAATATTTTTAACTTTTTTATTAATGAAAACAGTGAGGACAAGTCTAATATAATAATAAAATTATGTGTTGTCGATTTATTCTATCATGAATTAAATAAAAAATAATATATTTGTATATATAAATATAAGATTGTATATAATATTTTTTTTATTAGTTGCACATAATTTAGAGCCTTTAACAATGAAATACTTAATTTTTTTTATTGATGAAAGTAGTATTTTTAAAATAGTAGTACTTGTTAACTATATTTTAATAGTATTAATTAATGTTCAAAATTCTTATTAATGTTTTTGCATGCGGAGAAATTATTAATAACAGTAGCTTAGATATTTGTGAAACGGGTTTCTCTTCCTTCATGATTCATGAACGTTTGCTGCTTCTCTGTCTGTTTTTAAACAGACACGAAAGGGAAGCACCGAAGCAGAATTTAGCAGTCGCCTAGGTAATCGGCCAAAAGGTTTGGTGAATTTAATAATTACTCCACTAATTCTTTCTGGTAAACCGAGGTAACTCTCCGTTTTGACTGCCTTAAAAACCATTGAATAGTGTAACCTACTCCCTCCCGTCTTAAATATAGAAAAAGGAAAAAATATAACACACTAATTAAAAAATAATTAATTGTGTTTAATTTTATCAATTTAATTAAAAATAATTTTTTCAAGTCTACTTTTTTATTGAAACTTGAAATTAAGAATAAGAAAAAATTATTGAAACTTATATATCAATTAAATCAAGAACATTTTATAGATAATAATATTAAATTAAATAAAATAAATTAATTCTTTTATATTTAAACAAAAAATATGTTTTTTTATATGATAATACTTACATTTATCACAAAAAACTTAATAAAATTTATTTATATAAGTATCATGCTCTTTTACACTTTTGTCAGTAAATTTCCTTCACACTTTATGAAAAAAAAAGATAAATAAAATAAGTATTTAAATAGTTTAATGTTTTAAACTTAAAAATAGATAAAATTACAATTTTAATCTCTATAATTTTAAATTCGTGATTTTGATTTTTTTATTTTTAAATAAAGATATTTAATTATTATTTTTTAAAATTACTAAAATTATTTATTCTAAAAAATAGAAGAACTAAATGTCTTGATTTAAAAATAAGAAGAGCAAAATTGTGGATTTAAAATTATAGGAAGATCAAAATTATAATTTAATTCAATATTTTCTTTATTGGATTAGTAGAGGATTAATAATTTCCTAAAAATAGATTAATAAAAAATTATAGGAAAATCTAAAATTATTCAATTAATTATGATGAACTCATTTTGAATCATTATTGTAATTAAATACTTATTTCAATTCTACTAAATTATATATTTATATTAAAACATGTATTTTTATTGCAAATATAAAATAATTTTATTACTTTAAAGAAAATAATATTTTTTAAAGAAATAAATACTTCGTATTAAAAGATTCTTTATACATAAAAAATTCACCAATAAATAA
>PYAF01002466.1:240000-268708 GCA_007407185.1 Glycine tomentella
ATCAGCGTGAACTGGCAGAACATCTGACGCCATCCGCGCCATCCTGGCGCTACTCACGCCAACTTCCAGAGGACCTGGCGCTGATCGCGCCATCCCGGCGCCATCCGCGCCACACCCCTGTGTTGGTTTTCTGAGCTGAATCCCCGCGCTGTCGCGCGGGGGTATGGCGCCAACCGAAAATAACGTTGGGTTATCACAATATAAATATTGATTCCTTTAATAACAATAAACTTAATAAATTAATATATATTACATTATTTACAACGTACGTGCAAAAGCAGACGAGTCACCCGCTCCGAGGCATAAATGCTTATGTAATTTTGAGTTTTCTTTTAATTAAATATTTTATATTTCAACAAAAAAAACATTTTAATCAAACTATGCATTTTTTCATTAATTAAATTTCATTGATAGTTTTAAGGGTTCTAAAAATGGTAAATTTAAAAGGGTAAGTTAAATCCATGCAAAGTGAATACAGTGGATTCTAATAAAGAAAATATTTTAAATTTTTATTTATTTATAGCTTATATTTTTAAATGCAGTATATATAGACATGAGATCAAATTACTCCAGAGTAATTATTCTCCATTTCTATCATTTATTTTGGTGAAATCTAATGGTTGTAGTGAATAGTTAATCTTAGTTATTAGATTTCAAGAGAATGAATGATAATGATGATGAGTACCTTTCAAGAAGTTATTCTTGAAGTAATTTGATATATCTCTTTATATATGTTTATATCATTCAATTATTATGTTTCACAAAGCTAGTTAAAAAGTTATTTTGTCTAGTATGGAATATAAGCAACAAAAATCTTTTATAATTAACTAATTTTCTTAATAAATGTGAAATATATTTCTTCTTCTTATAATCAAGACCGAATCAACATCGAGGGAGTAGTTAATAACTAAAATGTTACTCCACTACTTTGTATTTTATTTTTCTTTGAAGTTTTCAATTACTTATCATTTAATTTTATAAAAAATATGTAAATAATTTGAATAAGGGTATAATTGACCGAAAAAATTAAAACTATCTTGGACTTTGAAAAAAAAACATATAAATACAAACATTTTTTTGTTATAAATCCAACAATTAAAAAGGAACGGAGAGAGTAGTTAATAGTTGAAAACTGATATGCTGAAAGTTGCTAAGTTAACTGAATTATAAATATTTAATAAAATTATTTATTTGTTGAAGTAACGGGTAAATATAAAATGTTAGAAATAAACACGTTTCAATGATATTTTATATCTAATTTAATTTTATTAGTAAAAATATATTTTAATTTGAAGTATTTATAAATTAATATTTTCAAATAATTTTACTCTAATAATTTTTATTTATAGGTTAATTATGTCAACTGTAGTGTTTGCTTTCAATTATTATATTTTTATTCATATTTTGTGTATTTATTATTAATCTTATACAATATCTTAAAATATTTCTAATAAAATTGAAAATAAAAATAAAAACTTAAGAAAATGTCATACTTTTCATTATGTTGATTTGCAATATTAAGAGTTAATTTTGTTTCTCTAGAGTTGATACGAAATGAAAGTATGTAGAATGTTTCTTTATTATATTTGCTAACTTTTGTTAAAAGACTACTCTTATAACAAGTTTTGAGACATACTCAATGCTCGAGACTATTGTACTTTTAGAGTTTGACTTTAATGTGTTATTTATCTCATTCTAACTAACAATAGAGGAAAGTCCAATATCTATAAGATGAAAGGACCTTCAAACTTTGTTGGTTGTCATAGGAAGAAGGTACCTTCAGAGTCCAGACTACAATCGAGTATGGTCTTAGGACTATCCTTATAAGATTTATATCTTTTAGGTTAGATGAATTGTCACTTTTTTATGTCATAAATGAAATTAGCATTCAACATTCTTATTCATCTAATTACTTTATTTGTCATTCATGAAAGTTGTAGGATTGAATTGTCTTAATCTTAATAGGACCTGCAACTTCGATCAATTTCTATTAGGGGTTCAATTTGAATTGTATAAATGCAAGATGGATTCAAACCAAACAATCATATAGTCAAGATTTGATTGCATCAAACTATATAGCTACCATCTCGTGGAATTGAGTGAGCTTACGAGCTACCTATTGTTTTCTAATAAGCTTGGATACTTAACTTCATTTTCCCTTATCTTACATCACACAAAAAAAGACCATTCCAAATGTTAAGGATTATTTTAGAGACTTTTGTACAGTAAGGGACTTTTTTTTTTTTTTTTTTAAAGATTACGTATAGGGATAAAATTGAAATCTTACGACACAAGTAAGAAAGGATACATGTTTTAACCAATAATTTATTTGTTTATTTTCTTATCAATAAATATTAATCGTTAATTTTATTAATTTTTATTAATGAAAAAATTCAAACCCACAACTTCTCGTTCACTTCTTTTTCCCTTTAACTACCAAATTAATCTTAAAACTACTTTAACCGAGAATCTGTAACTATAACATTAAGCCCCATGAGCCATCTAAGTAAGAGATGGGGAATGTTATGATAGGTACAAATGCTAGACTATATTTCAATCAAATTTGCATGTAATGGGGGCAAAATTAAAAATATTTTACCTATGTAGACCAAATTAAAATCACGACACACATAATGATCCAACACATATTTTAACTTAAAATATAATTAAAATGTAAAAAAATAAAATGTAAGTCAAGTAATACACATTCAATATTATTAAACATGGAAAACACCTTAAATTGCTCAATTATGCACCACCTTATGTTAAAAAAAATCTATACTAGCTAAATTTCCCTAAACTTAATTTTGTGACCATTGTCTTAACCAATTGGTAGTGTATCATACTATCATGCATATCTAAACTGAAAAGAACCCGTAACTAGCCTCCCTTTGACGGAAAAAGTCTGAGTTGATTTCCACTATGTTTTCCTTTTTGCTCTTTTGGTCTTATTTCTATTTAATTTGCACAGTATCTTGTATCTCTCACTGAGTTATGGTGATGCTGAAGCCCATGTGCACGTGTTTTCAATCACCAGTGGAGCTATCACCTCATAAATCTTGAAGGAAAAATTAACTGAATTTATGGAATCGTATTAATTGGGGACTTGATTGATACTGTTAATCGAGTGAATATTTTATAGTTTTTTGAATTTCATTTAAAAAAACAACACATAAACATTATAAAAGCTGTTAAAATACAATAACTAAAGAATTCCAGGTTTGGTGTTTTCAGCAGACAAATTCGTTTAAAATTATTAATTAAAATACACCGATAATATAAATAGTTTTTATATTATTTTTTAACTGTATTTTATTATGTATGATAAAATTGTTAATTTTTAATAATTATTTTAAAAAATATATTTAAAATAATTTTTAATTAGTTGAACTTGCTAAAAAAAATTACACTTACGATATGTCAACATTAAACTCAGAAAAAACACTCACTTTTCGTATAGGACAAATATTTAGGAGACCTGTCGGCCTTTTGTCATTTCCCACAATATTACTGCCAATTCTATATATACATGACAATATATCAACCATCGAAAACATAATTTTGTATTTATGAATGCTTATAAAAAAGTTGCATTAATAAATATGTTGATAAGGGATATATCAAGTAGAAAGACTTTTATCATGAGAGTCGGAAGAATAAATCTTAACCATAAGTTAAAATCATAAAACGTTAAGATTAAAGAAAAAAATATTAGACATTTTTAAATGGTCATCTAATGGGCTTGAAAAATGATCATGTAATTATTAAATAATTTTTAAACTTTGTAAAAAAAATAACTTTTAATCTCTTCTATCTTTTGTATGATTGTATGACTTAAATTTTTACCCTTTTTTTCCTCTCAGACGATTCTCATCAAGCACTTCTCTCACTTGATAACACTTTAAGTTCACATGTATAACTCTTTCTCAAATAACTTTTATATCCTTTTGTTTGTGTATATTTCTTTGAAAAGAAATAGACAAAAAATATTATGTACCTTATCTTAAAAAAAAAAAGTAGTATGCAAATAATATGCTGATTGCATTGAATTGCTTTAACTAAAATCAAATTGTTAATTTAATCAATTTACCGATATATTAGCTTTTTTTTAAGCAATTTTAATACTAATGCAAATAAATTGTGTTACTTAATTATGGTTGTTCAAGTCTAATTAAGTTTATGTAACCACACCAAAGTTCAATTAATCGATCCACTTATTAGCAATGCATTTGGTTAACAGTTGGTACACTTTACAAAGCATCCAAACATGAAAAGAAAAATAACCATGAATTGACATTGATCGTGAATATGAAGGTAGGAACAAATACAAACTAAATTGGTGAAATTCCGTTATATACAAATTCATACCATGATAGAAAAATGCGTCGAAGGCATATTGGCACATGAGAAGAAAGGCTGGAGTACTTTTATAATAAAAATAAAATATATTTTTTTTCATACCTAATTTTACACTCACTATATTTTTTTTCTTTCTTTTCTTTATCACCTCATTCATTTTATTTAATGCTCCCCCGGCCCCAAAGTATATTTACTCTCCCAGTGAGTAGTCTTTTCTACATATCAAGCATATAAAAAGTCATAAAACTTGGAAGACCTTTTCTTTTATGACTGTCAGCAACTTTGAATCTACTCCTTTTATTAGTTAAAATTTGCTAAAATTTACAAAATTATGAATGAATGTCGTTAATTAAAGAAAATGCAACTATCAATCTTTAACAGATTTTAACTGATAAAAAATATATATATATAGAAAAAAAATGCTAAAATATGTTACTATCATTTCTTTCTCTCTTTTGTGGTGAAAATGCAACTATCAATCTAATGATGCATTGCCAAAAGGCATGCGCATGATAACATTTTAGATCATTATCGGTCAATATTCTTCCACGATCAGAAACAATTGAAAGGAAAATACAAATAACAGTAACTGATAATTAACCGAGTGTAAAGGAAGGCAGCTTCACTTAACTCCTTAAGGACATTTTTATCAAATGTCAAAAGAGAATATTACTACGAATAAAAAAAGATAATACATTACTTATTTATCTTCTACTAGTACTAATAATAATTAATAAATGCTTTGTTTCTATGCTTAGCAGCTTGAAATGTTTGTTACGTATGGTATTAATTTTCTATCGCCAGTAGATTAATCTATACGTCACCATATGCAAGCTCAACGACATTAATCCACATGAGTGGATAAAGGTTGCTAATTAAAGAGAGATATAGAAAAACACCCTTTTCGTGGTTAATTGGATACAGCTTTGAACCACAATAAGAACAGTATCATTAATGATCAAAAGGACCACATAGTGGAAGCAGGGATGCACGAGAAACTAGCTAGTTGAAAATTGACACCTATAAGCACTAAGAAAATATCTGAATCCCACTTACTTTCATAATCTAATGATATAAAGCTAAATGCTACCCTCAAGATTAAGGAATTAAAAACATTTTTTTAAAGTTGTTATTGATATGGAGTATTATTTGTGATTTTGAATTTATTTTTAATGTGATTTTAAAGCAAAAACTTCGATTATTAATTTCTTAACTAGTATCTTTATGATATTAGTTAACAATTAAGACTCTAATACAAAATAATTTTTATGCATTTTGTAGGCTAAATTACGTCAAGGAATCCCAACACCCCTATGCATATGGAAGATGTTATACAAATTATAGCTAGGGAAATAACATAGTAATTGCTATCGAACAAGTACCACAAGTAGACACAAACATGTTTTAAGGGCACCATATGGTGTGGTGGGTTTGGATATAGACACCATCTTTACAACTTAAAAGCAACTAATGATCATCTTCACATGGACCTCACATGCTCTCCATACATTTAATATAAGCACACTACATTAGACCGAGTTAGTTTTTCAATTTGTACTCATTATTAGAGATAACTCATTTACACCCAGGCAGGATGAGAGTGGGGAAGTGTCTCACCGGTTCCTGTCTTTGTCTCTTCATTTTTTCCTGTTTTCATTTTTCGAGATACCTTATTCTTCAATTAATTGAGACAAATAATATTGTGTGACTAACATTACGATGATTCAAGTAGAATTAAGCTTTGATCTCTTGAGTAAAATTTCAGATACAAACCTTATAAAAAAAGTCAATTGATATTAAACATGTAATAAGTAAAAGTAAAAACCAAAATACCATTTTGTGATTCATATAGTTGATTTTACATACTTTTGTTTTTGTCATCAGTTGACTTTACATAATGGAATAAGGCTTTTGATGATGTTTTCCCCCCATTTTTTATTTTCTGTATTTATTAAAAGGTTCCAACACCATTTAATTTGCTTCAGGATCAAAACTAATTAAATTTGGCAGTGTCAATGGAGTTAGCAAATCAAACCAATTAACAAACATCTTACAAAGATGGTGAAGCTTAAACCAATTGGATAGTTCAATCATCCACGTTTAGTTTAGGTAAGGGGAAAAAGGCATTTTTGGTGAAATGTAATGCAAGAGGACACGTTCATTCTAACAATCCTCTAATGTTATATTCCTTTTACTTTTTTTCTCCCCTCATATTTGTCTTAAAATTTGTTTCTTGTTTTTTATTTCACAGGCACAAACTCATGCGAATAGATCAAACGTTATACTTATCTTTGAATCAAATGGTAACAAGAGACACACAAAGTCATTAGAAAAACTGAAACTCTTGCCTTAGTGAAGAAATTCAACAGGAGTGTCTCTATCTCAGCATTTTACAATTTCATGCTGTGGCAACTTGATGGAAAATGACACTGGCTAGAACATAGCAGGTGGGAATGGGAATTCTTCTCACAATCAACTTTAATAGCAATGTGTGATCTTGATTGGACATTGCATATACACTAGGCAATTCAAGAACCCTATTTATGCATCACGTTTGTGTATATAACGTGCAATTGTCTAGAGCTAAGTGGACAGAAGCACATGAGAAAGCAAGAATAATGGTTCGTTCTTCAAGTAGTTATTGAAAATTGAAAACTCTTGAAATTTAAATGGCTCAAGAAACTAGGCCATGGGGTCCTATTGCTACTAGGTTGTGGGGAATGCCAAGATACTATGGGACACTAGTTGGTCCATGTGAGTGCTATGGGGTTGATAGCTACACATATGTTAACCCTTTTGCTGTAACATATTAGATGAGTAGCCTTAAGCACAAGACCCATTTATGAAAAATAGAGAAGTAATGAAACCAACTTTTGCCCACTTTGTTACGTGTTTGAACATCTCTCATGCTAGGTAATCACAAAAGAACTAAAATATCACAAATAACATAATTTTTTACTTTTCGATTAAAAAATATTTTTATTGTAATTTTCTTAACTAGTAATAACCTAAAGACACTAATTAACATTTCACTTCACAAAATTTAACCTTATGTTAAATAATTAATGTGTACTTAGTGGCTTATGCACCACGTTGTGTTGAGTGAGATCTTTCTATTGGGGAGATGTACCATCTTCATCTTTGGCCAAGGACCTAAGGTACTATGGATGCATGAGTTATGTCCAGAAAGTACATTAGATATTTTGTGGTTTTTTGTCTTTCTTCTATTGTTAGATGCAAATATGCAATCATGCGGTGTACCTTAGTGGCCTGTTTTTCTTTTATGCCAGGGTGACAATCATTCTTTGAAAGTGAAGAAATGTATGAAGTATAAAAGAACAATGTACCTATGGTTGATTTAATTAGAGTATCTTTTAAATTTTACTCACTTTAAATATATAAAAAAATCTCATTTTACACATCTTACTTTTAAGAGTTACACCCTTCTTTTGGAGTTGATTTATAGGAATTGATTCTTTGAAGTGAACAATGGTCAAATAAGTAATCTCAATAATTGACGAGAAAAAATTAACAAGTGATATTCTAACACTTCATGATTTATTATTATGCATATACACGTAATATCAACCATTAACTTTGTGACCAGTGATTGAAATTATTTACTTTACTTTCTAAAGTGTACTATTGTCACTTTAGAAGAGTAGAAAATCCACGATATATAAGTTAAATGTTAATTCAATTCTTTTCTTAAAGTAAATTCTAATTCAGTTCTTGATGGTCTTTGTTCATAGATATGTTTCAATTAAGATTTACTTTGTCTTGGTGGTAGGATAATTTATCTGCCTCCTATTTTTTATTTTATTTTAAAAAACTAGCAGCAAATTAACAATACTTTTTGCACTGTATATAGGACCTGTTTGGATACAAGTCAGAAATGCTTTTGGAAATTTCTCTACTGAAAATATAGTGTTTTTTTTAGTAGAGAAGCCCTCAAAAATACTTTTAGCCTTGTATTCAAACAGGCTCATAGTTATGCACAAATTATATTGGTATGTACTCACAGAGACAAACTAATTGAGCATTCTTGAAAAGCAAAAGAAACCTATAAACTATCACTCTATTTTTTTTTAAAAGAAAAACCCATTGAGATTTATCTTTTTCTTTTTGTTTGTGAGAAGATAAAGTAATTATTTTCTTATTATATGAGTTTCTAATGTAAATTTCAGCCGATAAGGTAGGCCAACGTAGTCCTTGTCTGTTCTAAGGATGAAAAAAAAATTCGCGTCCATGAATATTTGCTGATAAATTTAATAATGAGTATGAAATGAGTAATATAAATGGATATCCATTATCTATGGATACAAGTATTTTCAGCTACCCATTAATTAATAGGACATGGGCAGATATCATAATACTCGCACCCACCCGTGGATATCCGTTACCTTAGAATTATCAAAATAACACACACACACGCATATATATATATATATATATATATATATATATATATTGGACTTATGTTTTAAATAGATTAATTTTATTTTAACTAATATTTTTAAGTGTATAATGTTATTTGAATTTATGCTTTGAAGTTATGCAATGAACATGTTTTAAAGAGTCTAATTCTTGTGGTGTTGTTGAGCATTACATATATTTCTTTGTTTTGCTAATTTTTTTTTCCAATTTTTGTAATATTCTTAAATATCCATGGGTATTCGTGGATTTACAAATATATGCGGATAGTTGCATATGAGGGTACCTGCAGGTTCACGGGACGGGGACGAATGAATATTTTAGATACTAGATGTGCCAGCCCGTGACCATTGTCATTCCTAGTCTATTCCACAAAATTCTATGCCACAATTATTTTTCCTTGCAAAATATTTAGGCCACAAGATTACTTTTTCTTTTTGGAAGAACGTTTTTAGACTCCAAGATGGAGTAAGCCAGAGTTGAGAATGGGCCATAACCCATTCAAATGTATACAGGGTTGTTACTTCGTCCCTGCACCCTTTCTAGCATGTTTATTTACCTTTTGGATTGGTCATTCTAAAACCATAAAAGGGATTGATTCTGGAATGTAATTTTACATTCTGGATAGACCATTTTAGAAGTCATAAAGGAGGTACAGGAAGCAACTTGGAGGTGCAGGAAGCAATAGCCTGTTTATGGTAAATTAAGGCCACCATTGTAATGGGCCTCATCCATTTAGGGAAGTCCAGGTCAAAGTCATAAAACCATTTTTTTTTAAGAAAATAAAATTGAACTTGCTAGCAAGGACCAAGGAACCAAGGGTGGTATGAGCAAACAAATGGGTGGTTGGGTTCTGCTATAATTTGAGCCCACAACTTAAACGTTTATTGTTAAAACTCAACCAAAAAAAAAATGAATTTTTTATCAAATTAATTTCAAACCGTTGAAAATTTAAGATGTTTCCAAATTTATTCCAGCTTGGCAAAAAAAAAAAAAACGTTAAATGTTAATATCAAATACTGCTATAAGTTAATCTTAATAAACTAATTTTACCTGTTTAATGAGACTAATTTATTTGAAATTTTATGTTGAATGACTCTCTTATTTTTTATATCAAGTGTTGTTTAATTTCTATTTCGTATCACTAAAGTAATATCATCCTGTTTTCTACCCATGAACTTTGAAGATAGTCTCTATTTTACCTCTATATAATCAAATTATTATTCAAATATAACAAACACAAAACAGCTCATAGATATACTTTTGGAGCAATTTTAGAAAAACATCCTAATTTAAAACACCAAATATCAGTGTTGTAGCAAAAACCCTAATCAACTAGTACTTCATAAACTAGATATAACAATATTCAAATAAAATAAATCCTAAATTCTGTAAAACTAGATACGTGCATGAGTATGAGTCTCGCGGCATAGGAGGAACTTTTCAGGGTCGTGCATTTGGTGGCCAATACCTTACACGATTGTGAAACCTCATATGGCCACTTAATGCTTGTTGCGATTCAAATACATCTGTACATGCACCACATTTGAATTCCAATATATCAAATTGGATAGGCCTTTTGTGGATTCTTGAATGAGAATTTAAACCTTGTTCACTTTTGAAAGGTCGAGGAGGGTCACACTTGTCACATATTATATGACTGGTTTCATCACTGGATGATGCAGTCTGCCACAAGTAACACGTTCATATTACTTTGGTATAAAATTTGAGCATTATAATAATATCACTGGATGTGCATGTGGGTAACATTAAAGGAACTAAGGCAAAGAGGGACATTATTTTCAATGCTGTTAGTTGTGAATTATTTGATTCATCTCTCTATGTTTGCTGAGTCAGTTGCTCATTGTGAATAATTCTCTGCATTCACATGTACTCTAAATTCGGATTTACAAAGTGCAACAATGTATTATTTGTACTCTTGTGATTAGGTGGATGGAACTTCTTGTGACAACTACTCTATTACATATAACATACATATTTCTTTGAATTACGAAGCATAATATTAGATAACCAATTGGAATCCATGTACAAGCCATAAACCATGTTAAAAATCGAAACTTTATTTTTGAGTTATTCTGTTTTTCAAATAAGCAAGCTTGTTGATTTTAACGTTAAGGCTGAGATGGGAATTGAAACAAACAAACAGATATTTAATTATATAATGAGAGTAAAGAAATCAAGTATTTGTGCTGCTTCGCTCCCAAATTGACCAGCCTTTGCACTAAGAAGGACAAATACAGCAAACTAGAAGCAACAAATGAAAGAAAAATAATAACACATCACGTACCTTGTTCTGACTTGATCCCAGAGGAGGGCGAAGCAATGTTGTGCCGGTGCCGGAAGAGTGGAGGTGGCTGCCACTAAGGCGTCCATAGTGCAAGTAGAAGAAGAACCTCAAAAGCCAAAACTCATTAATAAATGAAGCATCTTCATTTGATAACTGATAAGTGATAGATAACTCATACTCTCATTTAAAGCACTTTCAGTTTTGAAAACTTACATTACATATATATACGTGACTGCATCACGACACCACCAGTAATAACTAATAACACAACTCAATTTGAAAGTGACTCCTATCATTAAGTGTGTGTTTGAATTATAGTTTGTAAAGTTAAATTTAATATAATGAAACTTTTTAACTTAAGTTTAAATAAAAATAAGTTGGATGTAACTTATTTTTATGTTTGGATACTTTATTATAAAAAATACTTTATTTTTTTTTTTTTTAAAAAAAAACCTTATCTATCTAATGAACCCTCGTTTGTAATTGTCATACATCATGATACTCCGTTCGATACAATTTTAAGGACCGTTTAGAGACCCAACAAATGAAAAAACAAACACAGCCTAAAGCCTCAGCTTATTTCTTTTTTTCAAATTTATCCCTCACTGTCTTTTCTATCACACACAGATTCTTAAAACTGTTTGCCACATTTTAACATACGATCAAAGATGTCGAGTGCTGTTTGTTGTTTGTTATCAAGTTTTAAGAAAGGGTAGTTTAGAAAAAAATATTTATTTTAAAATAAAGTTAATACAACTAAATGCTACTAATTAATTTCTTAATTAATGTGTTTTTTATGTTTGTTTATATTTGACTATTCGAAACAAGAGTATATAGCTAATTTTGAACTTTCCAAATATTTAATTCGCGAGCTAGCTCAATTAACTTGAGAGTGAACTGAAGTTACAATGAAAAAAACAAAAGATTGTCCATTTCACGAAAACGTTTTCTATTTTAATTTTCTGCTTTTAGAAACTCTTGAAAATAACAAAATCAGATTCCTAACATTTTTTTCAAACCAATCGACCACTATAATTTTGAGCATAGCATATTCCTCTACAAGGCTCAACTTAGTTCATCAAACATGCAATATTAATTGATATGGAAAATTTAATTAAACTATTCCCTTGGTTATTTTTCAATCTTCAGTTCTTAACTCCACCAACAAAAGTAGATATTTTAAGACCCCGACTAAAGATTACACATCAATGCATAATCAAGCAAAATAAGATCAAGCTCCAAACGTGAGTTCCGAAACACACAACAAATCAATCTATACTAAATATGGAACAAGTTAGGCATCAGTGTCATAAAATTTTGCTCAACAAAGTGGGAGAGTCAGCTTCTGCAAATCTCTTGGTGAAAGTTACAACTTACCAACATTTGATATTACCTTCACACACTTGGGCCTGCAGTTGCCTTAGAGGAACCCACTGCTTCCCCATCAGCTGAGCTTCCACTAAACAGATGTGAAGAAAATGTCCCATTTTTCCTCACCTTACCTGGAAATTCCTTGCCGAAGTTACCTTTCAAAGAAAGGTTCTTCTTGATGCGATTTCGATTAAGCAGGAGCATTGTGTTGTGTGGCGGTGCATGCAGAGCCCCTTCAACACAATCACCTACCTGTACACAGCCCCAAGGTCTTGAGGGTCCATCGTCACGAGATGATTTAAGCCTTGGAAAACCAGTCCTCAATCTCAAGTGGCCCCTTTGATCAGGGGAATTTTCCTCCTCCAATTTGACACAAACAGGGCAAGGAGGATCACTTTTCCGTGTCTTTGGTGTTGTTTGTTCCAAACACTCAGCATGAAAAGCATGACAACAAGGAAGAACCCCAATTGTAGGCATGTCTCCACTTCTCACAATACGACGGGAGCTCCAAGGTGATCTCTGTGTGAGAAATCTTTCACACAAGCCACATCTAAATCCATCTGACAGAAAATGTGAGCGACCAGGCATTTCTAATTCAAATGACTCGGTAATATCAGCAAACTCCTGACTACTGCTGGCACTACTCCAACGCTGGCCACCTCTGAGTGGAGTGGAAGTATCAAACTCTGTAAAGTCTGTAACTGCAGGATCAAAGGCATCCCTAGTAGTTGTTAGGTCATTAAAGGACATAGGATGAATAGGCTTAGACATGAATGAACGGAGATTAGAGAAATTCTTCTGAGAGGATAAATGTGATTTTGTAGTAGACTCGGATTCACTACTTTCCGACTGAGATGACGTTGAACCCCCACTGTTGGGATTCACGGATGTTCCCTGTGAAAATATTTCATACCCGTTAGTCTATTTTGCAAGACAAACACATGTCAAATAAATTCTCAACAAGCACTTTTTTTAGTAGTCCTCAACCCAAAAATCTTACCTCCTTATTGGGAGTAAAAGATACCCGGTCAGCAGAAGGATGAGAATCTATCAAAAGTACAAATGAGAAGGAGGCAGTTCAATAAGCAGAAGTAACAGCAACCATGTTTATAGTGGTGAAAGAATAAACCACAAACAAAATTGAGAACAGTCTTAACAAGAAAGAAACAACCTTGATTAATCTTTTAAAAGCATACATTCCACATTGTTGACCTAAACCCTAAATCATCCATTTAGAATCTGCAAACTCAAGCTCTTTTTTCATATTTATTTTTAATTTTTCATTTAAATTTCTACTGTTTTCCTGTAACATTATCCAAATGGTTGTTTTATGTCATTTCCCATTCCAATTAATTAAAAGTCAATATTTCTCAAACACTGCTGGCCGAAGGCTATCGTAAACAGGAACGATTACATGCTTCACCCTCAACACTACATTGCTGACTTGCTGCTCCTCTCCCCACCCATTTGAAGGTCCAGTTTTTTCAAACAGTAAATATGGTGAAAGAAAAATGTGCAAAAAGCTTCATGAAAGAAAAAAAAAAAAAAAAAAAAAAGATAGAATATGTCCACTACATGGATCTTAAAGAATATATAGCATATCTTGGCCACAAAGTGCTACATGTGTTCTATAAATGTTTACGAAATACTATTTAAAATATTCATATATAAGGATTTACCTTTCCTAGTCGAAGTTTCATAATTGTCAATACTGATTTCTTGTATTGCAGGTGGCGTCCACTGAGGACCCTGAGAAAGGTCAGATAGACTGCTAAGTAAAATTCCAGTACCATCTGAAGCAGAATAGTGAAGATCATACAGGTGGTTGCCTCTGACCCAGCCTCTACTTTCTTTATCAATTGATGATGTAGATGACCCGTAGAGTTGAACACCATCATTCACATCATATGGCAGCCCTTCAGACTGAAATCTGAAATCCCACCTCGTCGGAGGTGGTGAATAGCTTGAATTCGTTCGCCAGTAGGGCTCATTTGGACCCATGGACCAGTCCCTACTGCCTGCATTTGATTCATGTGGCCTTGAAGCCACACAACAAAGCGACCCCGTTTTAGCTATTTTCCCAGAATAACACAATAAACCTAATTCTGAGTGCCTCCAATCCAACCTAATTTGGACACTAGTCAACTCAGTAATCACACACACAAGATGAATACTTCCAAAAATAAGTTCCAACTCGACAACTCCTCAAGCCAAATAATTCAACATTCAATAACTTCCACCTTCAACCCACATCTCTAATGGAGACTTAATTTCACTAGCAACAAGAGCTCTGCCATTAAAACCCTGCAATCAGAAGAAGAAAGGAATGTCATTCACCATCTAAATAAAATAAAGCGAACACTACTATTCCAACCACCAAAATAAAAAGTAAAATGCAGCAAACAAGTAAAGCTACTTTCAGCAATCACCTTAAGCCATAAACACCAATCAGTTAACAAAATGCAATAAATTCAAAAGGTGATATCTAAATCACAGAAACATTATACTAATTTTTTTTTACTAAAGCCAAAACCAAGCATAGTGATAATAAACATCAAATTAGTTAATTAGTTAACAAATTGCAACAAATTCAAAAAGTGACATCTAAATCACAGAAACACAATATTTAAAAAAAAAATTGAAATACGGTTACTAAATCCAAAACCAAACAAAGTGATAAAACCATACATTCACACACAGAGTACCAACTATCAAAACTGCACAGAAACCACACCTAAAAAAAATCAAATGTTACTTTGCCAAATTTACAGAAATGCAAAAAACAAAAAGCCATAGTTTAATTAATTAATTAATTAAAACAAAAAAAAAAAGAGTTGAAACTAGAGGAAAAAGGAAAAACAGGGGAAACAGAACCTCGTACCGCACACGTGACAGGACAGTGATGGCACGTGCGAGTTCTCTAGGGAGCGAAATTGTGTGTGTTTTTCTTTTCAGTTTTTGGAGGAATTACGTTGTTGTATTGTGTGATTGCAAAAAAAAACGCAATGTGCGAAGTGAATAAGAAAGTGAAGTTGTGGAAAGGAAAACCCTAACTAACCAAACGGAGGAAGAAGAAGAAGAAAGCAAAGTGGTTGAACAGCTGGCACCCGCAATCTTCTGTTTCTGTTCTTCTAAATAAACTGTTTGAACTTTAAACGCGCCGTTTGCACTGGTCTTTTTCTTTTTAATTGTTTTTCATTGCAAATTTGCAATCACTTACTCTGTACTGTGTGCATCTTTCTATCATTAATTGGGAACGGTTTTGACGTTTGTTGTTTTAATATTTTTTTTCTTTCTGAAATCAAATATAATTGAAAGTGATGAGACTATTTATGTGAGTGAATTTTATTTCTTTCAATATTTTTTTTTCATATGCATGATTAAGAATTTAAATTCATGTTAGCATGATTAAAGAACCACAATTATATTAGATCTTATTGATTTTATTGTTTTAATATAATGCCACTTGTTTTTAATGTTTCTTAGTATGTCACTCTAATTTTAAATAGAGTTATGTATTATTCATTATTTATAACGTTCTTATTTCTCTTCATTACATTATATAGTTTATTACTTTATTATAGGTTTTCCCTTCTAATTTGTACAAATGTTGTATAAAAATGAAATCTAACTAAATTTTGTTTTGCGTTAAATATTTACCTGTGAAATGAAAAAAATTCAAGAATTTGTTTGCTTTGATTTTTTTTCTTAATTTTAATAATAAAGTATTATTATTTTATGTATTTTTAATTTTTATATAAAAATATTGAAAATAATAATAATTTATTTAATTATTTTCTTTCCAAATTTATGAAAAATAAAAATATAAAGTAGTCATTGTTATAATTAAAAGTTAAAATATTTTGTCAAAGTTCCGTGGAGGGGGTTCATTCTATTTCATTCTAAAAAAAAATCATTTTTATTTATTTTAATGAAACTGACATATATTATTTTTAAAATAAAAGTTAGGTGCTGCCAATATAAGCTATGGAGTGACCTCTTGACTTTTAGCTAAAGCTTTAACTTTACCTAACGGATCTTTTATGCTTTTTACCATTATATTTTTACACGTGAGCTTCTATTATTGTAAAAGTTAATTATTTTAATGTTACAGTACTTTCTTATTTCTTATTCACTGGTAGTGGTAAATTTACATAAAATAATATATTTTTTAAAATTCACATACTCTTTAAAGCCGTTTTTTTTTTTAATTCTTCACTTATCACAACTTAGAATTATTGAATAACATGAAAGCCTAAAACCTCAAGTGCATTTGCGTAATAGCATTATGTTTCTTCACAAATTACTTAATAAACATTTGGTTGAATCTTTATAAACTTAATTTTGGAATATCATATTTATGAAATTGATTTTATTCAAAAAGGAATTTAGAGTGAAGTGATTTATATTTAAAATACTTATATTAAAAGTAAATTTATAATAAGTTTTATATTAAATTTTCTACAGAATTCAAAAATTATATTTTCTTTACCTTTAATTTAATGTGGTTTTGAACGGCAAAAACATTTTTACTCTATAATAAGAAATTACATACAAATCTATTGTATTTAACTTAGATGTACAACTTGGACAAAATATTAACACATTAATGCTTATTAAAGGAAGGGTTATATTCATTAATGTAACATTGGTGTGTCAATATCTTATTGGCTTTGTGTCAATAAAGTCTATGCAAAAAGTCACTCTTTCAATAAAGTCTATCCAAGTGTTATAAACTTCAAAAAACAAATGGTAGTGAATTTTGCAAATGTCATGAAAATGATAGTTGCCTTGTAAGATTGCCAAATTTATTCAAAGCATTTCTCCCAATAGATGCTCTAAGCAAAAGGTAAATGGCATTTTCATGTTTGTTACACTAAACAAAGTAACCAACCAACATTTGGCTTTGTCGTTTTCTATCTTCATTAGTAATGAACATTACGCAATTATTCTTATAATTTAGCACATAATGAAATAGTACCTTCACCTACCATCCCATAAGGGGGTCCAAAAAGTGGATCAAAGCCATCAAACCAAAGCAAAACCCCATTAGCTGGTTAACCATAGAACCTCGCATTAAATACAAATTATAGTTCCATAGATAAATAATTATATATAGGTATGCAATTATTTGATAATAATGTTAGTTTGATATAAGCCTGTTAACCATAGTGCCGTACCACAGCACAGTATTCCTGCCAGTGATTATTTTGATAATAATGTTTATAACACTTGGATAGATCATACATGTATACATGAGGACAACAACAGACACGGATCATAACAAAGGGAAAGGAAGCAAAGAAACCCAACAAAACAAGCCTCCAATACACAATTCAGATCTATAAAAACAAATGAGTGCAACAACAAACTAACCAAGTTCTTGCTTAGTCACATTCACATCAAGTTAGCAGATTATACAAGAAAGTCCTTTTTCTTTTCTTTTTTAAATTTCAATTATATGCTTCATTATTTACAAACATGCCCCCAATAAGAAGCTACCTGTCGCAGTGATCTTCACAAATATAAAGAGGGGCCCTTCACATGATGATCAAAGCATGTTGAAGTTGATGCTAATTTGGTGAAGACATACATGTAAATAGATATTGATCACCGTGGAGCTTCACAATTAGTGATGAGTTTTTTTGTGTTGAAACCTGCACTCGGGTGAAGTACCTGAAAAAGGCTACAATCTTTTCCTGGCATTGTAGATTTGTAGCTGGCAGGCTAAGAGGATTAAAGACATTCTTCTCATGCTACTTGTAAGCTATTCCATATGCATGGGGGTTTATAAATGTAGCACTAGACAAGAATGCCGTGTTGAGCTCAACACTTGAAAATCCGGCCTTGGATATATCGTTTCCGGTTTTCCTAGAAAGGTGGCACCCATCTGCAAGTGTCTGCTGCAGAGGATCAAGAACTCTCTGCATAAATTTGAGAAAAGTTCCATCTGTGTATGCATGAAAACACAAAAGTAAACCAATATTAAACTATTTACTAGGATTACTGGTTTCCATTTCAACAGAGTCAGTGAATTTTAATGTTTTGTTTAAACCTTTCGCAGCCACATGTTCTACAAACACATAAAGTCCACCAGGGCGCAGCACCCTCCTCACTTCTGCATGCAAAGTGCAATTGACTTAGATGACATACTTAAGTGCTACACAATTAATGAATATACATAATGTACACACACACATATAACATAAGGTGTGTCTAATGAGAGCGTGAGAATGAGAGGAATTAATCTAAGTCGTACAAGTACAACCATACATGAATAGTCAAAATTATTTTAGTTAAATCTAATGTTAACCAAGATTCACTCCTCTCGCACTCTCATCTCTCACCTAGTATATGAGCGTATAAAAGAGTTGTACATATGAAATCTCTCTATATGTATGCCCTTATAGATTGGTTCCTACATTCTTTTATTTTTATAAAAATAAAAAATAAAAGCAGCATGATAGAGAGGTGCAATGTGAAAATTAACATATCAGAAAATTGTTCAGTAGACAAGAGCGATGTTCCAATCCCATGGCTGTTTATCGTAATATCTAATTGTTCTATTTAGTAATTTATGTGGAGATAGTATATGATGAATATTATATTATATAATTAAAGTTTCCATAATATTTGTAATTATTAATTGATTGATATACAAACACTCATGGTTCTTCACCTAATAGCTTAAGCTTTTGAGTAGTTGGTTCAAGACACTATTAATATATTATTTATAAGAAAATGACCATCATATTCATACTTTATTAGTTGTCATCTATTGTGAAATATTTATTTCATTATTTAAAATAATATCTATTTAACTAGAAAGAGATAAACAATCATTTTATAGTTATTTGCATAGCATTAAAAGCTTGTTTGTTGTCTTTTTTCTATTTCTCTATATAGTGCTAATGTCTATCTATTATCAGTCAGGATAATTGTCCTTTTCAAGGATTGATTATAGTATAGAGGATGATAAATATGTGTCTTCAAATGTGATGCAATGCTTATTATGATTCTGGTCTCCTTTTTCATTCTAAAACATCCAAAGATTCTTTCCACTTTTTTCTGCTTCTTTACAGAGTTCAACAGCAGAAATATCATGTATACTATAAAATAAGTGCTATGTCCCAATTTCTAGCATAGTTTTCATTTTTCAAACAATAAACTGTTTCAGGATGAGAACAAACTAAACTGCAGCTAAAGAGATATAATAATTACAGAACCTAGCTGAGACAAACTCAGCAAAGTCAACTAATACACACAACAATGGATTTAGTAAATGCTCCTCTTTGGTTGTAAAGTCTTGTATGCACCAAATCCCAAAAGAAGCCAAAATATTTGAACAAAAATAGACTCTCTAAAAGTTTCATTACCTTTCAGTGTCATATCAACATCTTTAACAGAACACAAGACAAGTGTTCCAACAACTACATCAACAGAAGCATCGCTTAATGGTATAGCCTCCCCAACCTAAACAGAGAGAACTTCAAAATTTGAAGATCAATTAACACAACCACAAACAGACAACATTAAATTGAATAAAACAACAATCTAGTGAAAGATGTTTCTTCTAAAAGAAACCTCTCTACACAAATGTCTGTTTCAGAAAATAAGAATAACTTCAAAATCAATTGGCAAAATACATGTTATACTGATTATTATACTATGCCTGTGATGCACAGATACAATACAAGTAGCCAATACAGAGATACGTCCATTCTGAAAATATATAGGATGCAATATGTGAATGATACATATTTAGATTTGTAAAAAAGTTCATAAATATATAATTACAATTCTTCAATCCAAATTAAGAACATATACTCCTTTAACATTACTAAAAAAATAAAAATTATAAATCAATCTCATCATAAATTACTGTATAGTCCCTACAAACAAGTATAGAGTATCAATCTCATTCCCTTCTTGAGCATCATCCATAAAGAGGATAGCTTCCAATTCTAGTTCATCATGAGATAAGGCTTCTATATTTCTATCTTGTACTAAGCTATTGAAATTTCATTATTCTGACACATAATAATGATAATACATCATCCACATTTAGCTTTTACCTGATAGGCTCCAATCACCAGAGCATTGAAAGCATCTATAAACATGTTGCTTTGTAATCTATAGGTTAAATTACTCAACTGGTCCCTATACTATTTGGGAATTTTACAAGTAGGTTCCTAAACTAAGTTTTTTGAATTGGGTCCATATACTAATAAAATAGGTCCCTGGGATTAGTTTATGGTGGTTTTAAACGACCAACCGAGTAACTTAACCTAATCAATATTCTATACTACTAATTAAAGGGTTTGACTAGAATAACAAGTAATGAATCATCATTTAGACCATAACTTCTCCATGGCATAGTTTCTATTCCCATTCTAAAGTGAGGATTCAAACTAGTGAGAATAACATGCATACAGCTTGTATAAACTCAAAATTTGAAGTAGGCAATCCAGCTGACGCAGCCGAGGACCGAGCATACTTTTCCATCTTCGGATTTGGATCAATGCCAATGACCTCAACACCAGAGCCACTGGCATAATAACTGAGGTTGGGACCAGTTCCAATGCCAATCTCCAATATTCTTAGACCCTTCCCCTTCAAGTTACCGAAGATTTGAGACTTGTACATTGCAACCTTACAAGGAAACACCCCAAACTTGAACACAGTGCAATAACAACAAAAACAAAACACCATCCAAAACAAATTAAAAAAAAAAAAAAACTTGAAACAAACCCAATAAAAACGAGGAATGAACAAAAAACCTCAGCTTCATAATCCTTAGTAGCTGAATTCATAACCGAAGCATAGAACTCCTCGTACCAATCAGGTCTTGGTGGATGAAACTTTTTAAGCAAAGCCTACAAACACAAAATTAAAAGTAATAAAAAAGTGATTTTTTTTTCTCCAAATTATGTCATCAAAAGCATAATTTTTTGGCAAGAATTTGAACTCAAAATGCAAGCTTTTCTCTTTTCTGCTATCTGGGTCAGTGGCAAAAAAGTAATTACCGTGTATTCACGTGGTGGGTTGGTGGCTCTGGAGGGTTGAATTGGAAACAGGGTAGTTCCCAGTGTTGCAGCTTCAATGAAGTGTCTTCTTCCACAGAAGCATGGTTTGGTGGTGGGTTCCAGCGAGCCATGGGAGAGAAACTCGGTGCTGAGTTTGATTGGCGCGTCCGAGTTGATTCGTTTCTGAAGCGTGCGAGACTTGTGTGTGGCTTCATTGATGGAGCAAACGGAAGATATCGTTGCAGCAAGAGAAGCACAATGAAGATTCATTTTCGTACTTAAAGTTACAGTGAAACACTGAAATTTAATATTCATAGAAATATAATTCATATATATTAACCCATTTTTTCTATCATTATTTTATATGATACCCAATTTTCATTTTTGATTCTTATAAAAAAAATTGTTAATTGAAAATTTTATAAATATTCAATGGATACATTGATAATTTAAAGACTAATAATCAGATTTTTGTTTATTTTAAAAGAAGAGTTATTTTAGATAATCAAGGGACATGGTGGTCATTGTAGAATTATGCTATTTCACATTAAAACTTACAAAATAAATAAAATTCAAATATCTCAAATGTAATAGAAACAAATCAAAATAAATGAATTAAAATAATCACATTCCAGTGCATTTTTTTGGGGGGGAGGGGGAGGGTTAGAAGTTAGAACAACTGCTGGATGGGAAATAATTACGATACAAATTGACACTTATTTTCAACGTTTAAACAGATTTTACAGTGTAACAAGTTTATATGCTTCTCTCTTGTTTTTTAAGGCGTGCTTGTCTCTTTCATACACTTGTAAATGTAACTTCCTATCTTTTTAAAAATTATTTACACATATAATACTGAAAAACATGAGTGGAAACTAGTAGTTTTTTTCTTGCCTTTACAATGTTTTTTTTTTTTTTTTTTTTTGTTATGAGTGTTAAACTAACAAAGATTCGTCGGGACTAAAATTGCCCCTTTAATTTAAAAAAATGGCACTTTCAAACCCCTTGCATTTTAGGGATTTGTTTACTTTTGAATTTACAGTTTCTAATTACTCAAACTAAATTGGTGGAGCATGAAAACCAATAATTTTAAAACTTCTTTCCATTCATCAATATCCAAACCATTCAAATTCTAAAAATGGTAGTGTAGCTACAAGAAACAACATTGCCAGGAAAATGTAAAAGGGATATGGGACGGACACAAAGTAACTATTATTTGTGCTCGCTCTGTCCCATTATCATCCCTAATTCTAAGGATACTAGTTGGCATTTGCAAGGAATTCCATATAAAAGAAAAGTCATATTAATCAAATAAAATTATGAAATTAATATAGATGCAATTCATTTAAAAAAAAAATGCAGGTGCACCTCACTCACTATAACTCATCAAGTAGTTACAACACCAAGGTCTCTTAACTACTTCTGATTACCAGTGGCATTTGCAAGTTTGGAACAAGTGTGTCCGTGTGTGAAGATGGACTATTAAAAAACGCAATGGATGCACAAATTTAAACGCAATGAGAAATTGAAGCATAATTGGATAAGTAAGAATTAGAACACAGACAATAAATAGGGAGGGGGAGGGGAGGTGTTATAAAAATGACACTGTTGTCTTTGGTTACCTTGTGACACAAGCACAAGGAAATGATTTGTAATTTACTCTTGATTTTAATATAACTTCACTAGACTGTTTATCAGTTACTCATATGCCTTGACCATAATCAGATATACTGATCGTTTACAAACAGCTTTATTGTCAAGTTTCACACCAAATCTTATTGTAGATGATTATATTATGTGAGATGTCAAATGTTACAAATGGCACAATCATGCCTTCGCAAATGAATGTAGAGATCAAGATCTCTCATAGTGCAATCCTAGCACGTCATATAATCCCATGAGTTATCTAATTCATGGTTACAACTGCTTCAAAACTCCAACTTCTAGTCTTTTTTTTAGCACAAGCAACTCTAGTCACTGTCAAAATGCAAATTAAAGGCCAAATCCATTGCAACTAATGGCAGCTCTGGTCCTGAGCAGTATCACTTTTATCACCACCAACTTCTTCAGTGGCACTCTGATGCTCTGCTGATGAATCACTGCTGCAGCCATCAACTGTCAAAACAGAAAGGTACCTCAAAACGTTATCAAATTTTATCACAAATTTGAACATTTTGGAACAAAAAGACTGTACCTTCATTATCATCTGCTGGAGCATAAGCTGAGCGTCTTGAACGAGCATGCTGTTGTGTTGGCTGATTACCAATATGGTAAGATGCCAGGAAGGGGAACAAAAAACAAAAAAGCAATGTCAATGATATGCATGGGAATACATTTATTGCAATATATCGTTTATGTTAGTCATGTAATAGATCAATGGTTACTTTAGAAAAACATCACAATAATGAATCCTGTCCCCTATTCAGCCCAAAATTTTCATTAAAAAACTTCATTGCAAAATACAAGGAAAGGGATTATGGTGATGGTTTCACTAACTCCCATCAAAGTTAATTGCATCAAAGCGCATAGCACATTTGCAGCATGGCAAAGATGTAATCCAAACAACAAACCCAGTTTTCATGATGGTTCTGCAATTTAATCTGGGGGTTTGAACATTGGAAACACACTTAAAAGAGGCATGGAGGGAGGGGTTAAAGGAAGTGGAAATTACCTCAGTTAGGCAAACCACCCGAATGCAGAAAAATAAACTCACTAATTGTTCATATAAACAGAGAAAAGAAAACATCTGCAATGCATTTCACCTGCAACTTTGGGCGGAGTGCTTCAAGTGGTCCTTTAGGCTTTTGTGCTCCTTGCTGTTTGAAAAAATCAAAAAAGAAAAAGCAGAGATGTCAGGCATTTAAATAAAATATACTGAAGGTAAACTAAAAGTTTTCATAATATAATGATAAACTAAGGCTTCCAAGGTCAGAAAATACCTTCCCCAAAGCCCAATCAGCAGAGTCAAAGTAAGCACGTTCATGATCCTGCAAAAAAAAAAAATGTCCGTGAAGAAAAATCAGTTTCAAAAGAACATTTGACAGAAATATACAGATGATTGGATGACAGGAGGAAGAGAAACATCGATGAACCAGGATCGGTTAAGATAAGAAAGTAACCTTGGATATTAGTGGAGGCTTCTTTGGCAACATCCCTCCATACTTTTTCTTAACAGCTGCTTCCTGCAAGAACAAATTTACATCAAATGATACCAGAACATAATAACATAAGCCCATATTATGAGATTTAACGCCAAGAATAACCAAAAAAATTGAAATAAATTTTTAAAAACCCTCTATCATTAAGGCATAATGGTGCTTAAAAAGTGATTTCCATAACATCAAAACCCGATTGAAATCTAATATTTTTCCCATAAAAATGAAAATATACTGAAATGATACACAAACTCAAACTCTGATTGCTCTGATAATTTCATGTACAAGTAACCTAATGAAAAGATGATGAGGCAAGGATAAGATTGAAGAATACAACTTTATACTTTTTACATCTATGAACCTTTTTGTGAATCAAAATACACAACAGCAGGCATATAACTAAGATAAATTTTAGCCTTGGACATTATTATCTTGTTTGGCTGCCAAACCCAAATTAAAATTGTGTTCCAAATTTTTAAATTTTTAGCATCTCCACACCAATTACCCAACCAACATTGCGTTCGTCCAAGTGAAACTGGATTTAGACTCCTTAAGCAAAGTCTTGGGTTTGAGATGGGAGATAAGATTCCACTAAAGCTGATCAGATAGATTCTCCGGCAGATAATAGTCACCACCACCGGCAAAGCCAGTGACACAACATGATATCCAAAAAACAACCAATTACCCAAAACTAACATTCCCAAACTAAAAACTGATTCTCTCAAATGCTACCTTTTTTTCTTACAAAATTCATTCTACTGAATAACAAACAAACAATTACCTCCTGCTGGGATGAGGGCATGGCGTTTCCGTCGCTTTTATCGTTATCCGAATCTTTCAGATCATCCACAGATTTTCCACTGTCAACTTCGTTCTTAGGAGAATCATCAGCAACCTCCTCTTCCTTCTTCAAATCCTCAACCTTAGCCTCTGACATTGCTCCTTCTACACACCAAACAATTGCAAATTTGTCACTGAAGCGAAGCAGCAACGATTTTCGAAAAAAGTTAACAGAAGTTAATACGAATCCTATTGATTTCAATCTTAATTGCACGGATCAATAACCAAGGTTCCAATTTAGCATCGAATCAAACGAAATTAGCATGAAAAAATACGAGATTATTCCGAAGAGTGTGCGAAGGAAGGAACAAAATATCGTAGCGTACCGTATCGCGAGAAACTTTGGATCTGATGGATGCAGAGAAGAAGACGATTAACTGCCAAACTGCAACTCTTAAATGAAAATACCGATAGGTGATAGCTGCACAAGAATCTCTATTGCGTTCCCACTTTTTATATGTAGCTTCAATAATTTCATTAAATATTAAAGCTTTATTTTTATGAACTATGTGAAAAAAAATAAAAATAAAAATATGAATTAACCACTTGTAACATGAATATTGGTGGGATTATAGATAATATGATAATTTTGACCTACCTAATAATTTCTCTACAATGTGATTTGGACAATTGAATTCCAATCACTTAAATAATGTCTTATACAGGAGTCTTGTGCATAAGAAAATATAATTGAGAAACATTTATTAGAAGTTTCCAAAGAAATATATTTTTTTTACACCAATAATATAATTATAAAAAATAATTATAAATTAATGAAATTATTTATCATAATTTTAATATTTTTAAAATAACTAATATCAAAATTAATAAATTTATCGTAATATTATTTTAATAATTATATAATAATATAATTTTTTTCTACACTTTATCTAGTATTTGATCTAAATATTACTTTTTAACCATTAAGTTATCGAAATATATACATGACTATTTTTTGCAATATTTTTTTATATCTTATAATAAGTTCAATCTGGTAACAAAAAGGTTTTTATTGTTATTAATTGAAGTACAAATAATCAAGTTTTTAACACATACTTGTTTGGACATATATTCACATATTAGAAATGGACACTGTGGTAATTATCTATTCTGATATAATATTTCACAGTTTAGAATAAATTCTTCAACAATTTTTTAATGAGAGATTCATCGAATTTGAATCCCTCTTAGGAGATACATATATTTAATCTCCGATGGGCCTTAAATAAATCTAATTTCTTGTACTGATAATTTAATCAATCGTGTATTATCAATTAATCATAAATTGTTTTATGCGTGATTTTTGAAATAGATATTACAAAAATTAACAAATAAATTATCTTACGTAATATTCAATGATTGGATAAATTCACTTCAAAAAAGGTATTTTTCATTAAAAAAAATCCAAAATAAGAAAAAGCGAGGTAAGAATTCTAGAGTATATGTTAATTTTGGTTTTCGAAATACATGCAACAAAATGTTTTTTTAACAAGATTACATTACTCTTTCATTTATTGCCAACAATAACGTTAAGGAATTGGCTGTGTAGTGGATAAGTGTGAATTGCTTGGGAAAGCAATCAGATATTCTGTAATTAACTACTGTACTAATAAATCGTAACATTCAACAACAATTTATAAATCAAGACAATCTGGTATAGAATATAAAAACTCGATCTAAGAAGTTAAAATTAAAAAAAAAAGGATGATAAACTTAAATTAAATGCCCATTTAGAGTAGTAATGGAGAGAAATAATTGAAGAAATTTGTCTAATGTTTACAATTTTGAGGCATTATTTAGTGACTTTTTAAAGAAGAAAAAATAGATCACATATTTTTTTGCCTTGGATGAATTGGGTATCTATTCTAAAATAAAATCTCACAGTGATATGTTTAGTTTGGTGGTAGAAAACAATAGCGAGCAAAAAATAATGCCGAGTTGATAGGAATGGGTTTAAAAGACTTGGATATTATTCTTTTAGTGTTATTTAATTTTATCTTATTTTCCTAAACAATGTCAGATGATATCATTTGTGTGGTTGATATTTCTTGGGAACTCCTATTTAACATAGGATATGTGTTGTGTTATGAATCATGAATCATCAATGAAAAATATGAATATTTATGTTTTAGTTTTTCTTTGTAGTTTTAATGGTAGAATTTCGGAATAGTGATAAAAAAGAATTTGGTGTCTAACAGAGTTTACCATAAAAAACAATTATTTGTTGTTTCTAAAAGTCATGATAAGTTTAATTTTCTTTCAATCCAAACAAACTCTAAGTTTATAATTATTCTGGCAAAACACAAAAATATCATATTGATAACAGAAACTAATTTCCTATTGTACAAAAAAGATACTTTTCCCCCTTTTCACGTAATTTGGCTAATAGAAGTTACATGTTTGGCCATTGATTTGCAACATAAAGCTAGGTGGATGCATGTTGTATGTCCCAAAGAGAGATGTAGGAAACATGAAGTGACTAAGTCCAAGTTTCAAACAACAGGAGATTTTTGGTTTTGTCAGCATCAAATTTTGTACAGGAGCATTATCATCTAATGACATCCCATGCCATGACCAAATCCATGAAGATACCATCCCACCATTCCATCATGTCACACGTGAAGTGTTGTATACTAGTATTCCTCTTTCCCATTCTACTAATAAGTCATAATTTGGAAGCCCTTATTTTCTGTTGTTTGTGTTTGTTATATAATAATATTAATAAATAATAGTATCTCAAAAGGAATCCTGTCAAAATATCAATATGATATAATTGATAAATACTCTTAAGTATGTAGTTATTGTTCAATCTTTATAGTTATGTGTATGAAAAAATATTTAACAAGAGATATTAATCAGATGAATTTTAGTATTTCAAAGAATTAGTTATTGACTCTCAATTAGAATATCCTTGTTCAAAAAAAAAAAAAAAAGACTCGTGTAACTCATCCGTTTTTTTTTTTCTACGTTCATTACTTTAATATAAACAATTTCTGGATGAGTTACTTATATATATATTGTTGGAGGCAAGTCCCACATCGGTGGGAACCAGCCAAGGGAGGAAGATTGGGGGTTATAAATAAAGACCCCCTTCCTTCATATTCTTCACACCAAAATCTTCTTCTCTTCTCTTATAATATTATTTGTTATAATATTATTCTTGAGTATAATTTTGTGAGGAGTATTCCCTAGTTCAAGAGAGAGATAAAATTGTT
>PYAF01002466.1:268808-293420 GCA_007407185.1 Glycine tomentella
ATAAAGACCCCCTTCCTTCATATTCTTCACACCAAAATCTTCTTCTCTTCTCTTATAATATTATTTGTTATAATATTATTCTTGAGTATAATTTTGTGAGGAGTATTCCCTAGTTCAAGAGAGAGATAAAATTGTTCTCTCCTTGTGATAAAAGGGAGGTTGTAGTGTTGGAGTTCCCATAGTGAAAATTTTTCTACTCATGTCCGTGGGTTTTTTTTTCTTCAGGGTTTTCCCACGTAAAATATTTGTGTTCATTTTTCGCTTTCAATTTCCTTTATCTGTTGTTATTGTTCTGTCCGATGGAATCCCCGCTTATAACATATATATATATATATATGAATCTGCAAGCTAAACTCACCATCACCTTCCATTCCTTAGCAATTTGGACCTTTTCCTAAAAGTGATCCTGAAAAATTCCTTACACAAAGTGAATGCTGTGCACGTGATGCTAGTTGCTCTCTAACTGACAAGTGCTGATCTCACCTCAATCCTTTTTCCTTTAAAGTGATAAGATTTTGTTACCAAAATGAACCCTATATAAGATGATGGAAGAGGCTTCGGAGGGAATCATACAAGCCTGTCATTTTCCCATAACATGAATTAAATGCTAATTTGACAAATGCATTATTATTTGAACATTATAGATTGCAGGGGGGACCCAATTCTCCTTCATATCTTTCTCATCCAACGACAAATATGATACAAAGCAAGAGAAATTGAGACTTTCCTAACCTCTTATATATGCTGATAGTGGAAGAAAATAAAATATCCTTTAAAGTCACAAGCAAGCACAGCATTCAAATGCTGAAAATTAAAGTTTTAAGGCCAATGTGCTTCTTCTTCTCTTCCTCCAAACCTTCACAAATTACTTCTAAAATACATAGTGGTAGAGCTATGATTTCAAAATGACAGTACTTTTCAAACCTCCAAGGTCTTGCTTGTGAATAGAAGGTTATTTGCCACCAAGTAAGTCCACTCAACACAACTTCTTTTACTCTTTTGGAGGAGTTTTGGTTGCTTGATATTTTGCTGTTATTTACTACTAATTAGTTAATTAATATTAAGTTTACTATTCTAGTTCTTTGAAATGATCGGCAAGTAGTCCATTTTGAAAATGTTGGATCCATGGTGATTAATGTGAGCAGAAAATGATGGCAATCACATTTTAAGTTTTGACTTTGGCCCGGCCAAGCTCTACATATGCTCAATGAAATATGTTTCTGCAATGTTCTATTCCTTAGATTCATGTTATTTTCTTTTCAACCTTTTTCTTTTTTTGGTTTCCTATGTAATTTATTTAGTGTGGTTACTGTGAGCAAAGAATGAATGCTTAGCTGGAAAAACTAATCATCATGAAAGGTTTTTGGGGTTTCAAGTGTTAGAAGACAGAGAAAGAGCCATTTCAGATGACGAGACCTTAATGTCATGAGTCATTACAACTACAAGATATGTTGAGTTCAATAAATACATTAACATGATAACTGCGTAGTGAAGCAATGCTTAACAATTGTTTTATTTTTATTTTTTTATATATATTTAATTGATTGAAATAAGAAAAGTGGCCAATTTTTCTGTCAAGAAAGAACATGCCTCTTAGTCTAATTTCTCGCTCTTATGATCTAGGAAAAAGTATACAATCAGCCAATTAAGTTGGCAACAGAACATGGATAGCATCGCTAATCTTTTTATAATTTTTCTGTTGTGTTCTACGGTTCTACCATATCATGGAATCATTCAACACTTTGAAAGCAAAGCAACCAGTTTCCATTTTTAGCATATATCACACTTCAATTTGCCTTCCATTTAGCTATCTATTTCATTTCAAATGGACCATGAGTATTCTTGTGATAGAAGCAAGATGATAAGTTTTACATCATTAATTTTCTGCATCAATCACTAAAAGAAGGCAGGACATTATTATCTTATGAAGTGCTGTATCATTATAACATTGGATAAAAAATGTTCTTCTTAGTCATAAATTTCTCCAATATCTCATAGTATCAGCATCTTCATCAAAATGCTTATTGTTAATAATATAGCTTACACATGTACAAAAACGGATTCTCTTTTTTCTTTTCTTTTTTTCCTTACACAGCCACTGCTTACTAGGGCAAGTTCACCTTTTTTCCATTACAGGGAAAACATGACCTGGCATTGATTTGGATGGATTCTGGGGTCTTAATCATCTGAGATCTTGCATGTGAACATGAGATATGATGCTGCAGCCAAGGATGACTTGCCGATAAATTCTTTCTCTAATTTGACTTTCAATTCACGTTTGTCAATTGATAGTGCATTAGTTCTCATATATGCATTTAATTATAGAAACACTATTGTGAAAGTGTATTTAGGGATAGGGTAAATTCGGCAAGTCATCTTTGGCTACATTTCTATCTCATGGTAATATGTCAGATTCAGGATGATAATTGATTAATGGCCTTCATAATGATGGATGTGGGCTATGGAGGGAGCATCTGTGGATTTTCAATGCAAATCTAATTCTAAGAGGTAAGTTCTTATTCTATACATCATTTAACAATCTTCATTGAAACAAAGCTACCTGATTTTTGTGTTTGAGAATTCATTAGGAAAAGGGGCTTTGATTATGTGGTAGTAGTTGCAAAGCCATCATTCATAGCAGCCAGGTCAAAATCTCTGTTTCTAGGGACAAGGGGGACATGTCCAAATTCCTAGTTTGATTGGCTTACTAAGTTGTTTGGTCATTCTTTAGTTTAACCATGATTCTTGCAAGTGCCATCTCAAAGTAGTTCAATCCATTGGCAAAATGGTGTGCAAGAACAATGATGGCACAGAACAATGTCACTCTTACAGCAAATCAAATATTGTTATTTGAGAAAAGTATTATTTGTAAAAAGTTGAGGTTGCCCCGGACATGGGTGATATGATCAGATGGTGATTGGTGCCCATACTATGAATAGTCACCATACTAATGAAGTTGACCTTATTGGACAATTATATATATAGGAAAGCGTATATATTGCTTAGTAAATACTAATCAAAGGCTTTGATACATTAAGAAGGGTTTATTAACCAGGGTCGTTACAACATTAATTAAAATTTTTAATTAATATTTTATATTTTATAACAATTATTATACAATTTCTTAATATATTTCTTATTTTATATTAACTATATTTTATTTTATTTATCTTTCTTTTTTATTTCCTCATTCACAATAAATTTTCAAGGAATTAATCGGGGAAAAACATATAATGATTCGTTAATAGTTTAAATAACAATTAAAAATGGAACAAATATTTTATTTTTAACTAAAACGTTAAACACCATGAGAGGGAGGGAGTACTAGCTAAGCCTTTTGAACACCATCAATGTGAATCAAGTCTCAATAACCATTTAAGTACCTCAATTTCTTTTCCATGATACATATTATTTATTTATTTTACAACTAGTATTTTTAGAAAGACAATCATACTCAAATTGAATATATGATAACAATAAATGAGATTTATAATATTTTTTTCCCAAGAACTTAATTTAAATACACGGACACTCAAAAGGTTTTTTATACTATCAACTAATTATAAATTCACGTGTACAGTATAATTGCTATCCTTTATAATATTTACAATAATACTGCATCAAAATGAAACTCAAGTTATAATAAACATGGTCAAATTTTATTTTATCTCATTTTAGAAAAACAGCCTTAACAAGTTACAAGTAAAAAAAACTCAATCCATTTTAGTAATTTACTATTTACTTTTCATTTAAAAAATGCCAATTATTTTTATTGGCTTTTACTGCACTCCCACCGAATAGTGTACGCAATTACGTAGTATTAATGTAACCATCCAATATGTGGATTAATTGTTATAAATTGTTCTGATTTAATTAATAGTTTACTTATTGAATATGCAATCACATTAAATTGTCACTTATAATAATTTTTTTGTCTTTAACAAAATTATCGTTTATAAAAAATATACTTGATTCATTAAAAACGTAGAATATCACATTATTATGGGAGCCATAGGAAATTGAAACAAAATCTAAATTTGAAAGTAATTACTAATTTAAGTTTGGCTTAAATAATAACCTTCTGGTGTCTATAAATAAGGTGTTTTTTATTTTTTTATTTTAGTTCTTTAAAGGTTTTTTTAGTTATTTAAAGATTTAGTTTTTTGTTTTAATCTTTGTTATCAAATAACAATACCAGCTAGAGACATAACAATTATATTCATAACTCATTAACTTGTCACATTATCAAATAATTTAACAAAATAATTAGATGTAATTTTTCTTTAATAAATTAAAATTGTAAATTCCTCGTCAATTAGTTTAAGGTCATCAAGCATTTAAAAATATAATTTACCAATATATATATTATCAAATTATTTGAGATGTAATAAGTTAATAAGTTGTAAAGTCATTATCATGTCATTATTTAATGTTATTATTTAATAACAAGTACTAAAACAAAAATAATTTTTTAAAGGACTAAATCAAAATAATTTCTTTAAAGAATTAAATAAAAAATATATATTTTATAAGGATCAAAAGTTTTTTTTTAATAATCAAAAGTTATTTAAATTTTTAATTCTTTTAAAAGAAATAAAAAAGTATTGAGTGAAGTCTCACGGTCTCCAAAATATCCTTACTAAAAAGTAAATAAAAAAAATCTATTTCATTATTCGGAGATGGATAATAGATCAAAAAGTCTTTTTTTTTTTCTTTTTCAGGATTGGATCTAAAAGTCTTGGTAGGTAGGTAGATCACAAAAATTCAATATCCAGACAACTTTTATTATATTTTGTTGTTAATATGTAGCTAGCCGAAACCCCAAAAACATTGCTATCCTCTTCTGTTTTGTACGAATGCATATCATTTGATTGTCCCATGCTCTTCTTCTTATATAATTGTTAGTTTCATATATGAACTTAAAAATTAAAGTAAAAAAATTGTAGATCGATGAGTTTTCAATAGAGTACTTCATAATTAGTAAATTAAGTCACAATTATATCAAATTAAATATTCTGATGAATAAAATAAGACTGAAATTTAATTTTAAGAGCCTCCGTGCACGGCACAAGTTATTAGTTACTATTAATTATGCTGCACTGGATTAAGCTAAGGCAGGTTCATTGTTTAATAAATCCAAAAGCATGTCGTTATGCAGCCACGTGCAATTGATCATATAAGAACATTTTTTTAGGGTACATTTAAGAGCATTGTTTAATTAAGGTAAGATTAAGCAAGTACTGTTGGTGGTTGATAGCTATATACATGTAACTATTCAAACATCCAAACATGTTACTATGTAAACAACTAAACATGAAATAAACCGTACTAAGAGCAATATTGTCTAATGAATCTAGAGTTGTTGGATATATCTCATTCTTAATTTATCACGCTGTACCACATTATAAGATTAAGTATAGAGATTCGAGACGAGTACTTGAGGGTTTAAACTATGATAATTCCATCCAATAGCATGTTATTATGGGTCTGTTTGGATGTTAGTTTCTCTAGAAGCACTTCTAGAAGAGAAAAGTAAGGAGAAAAAAATAAAATGAGTTTTTCCATAAGTAAAAATAAGCTCTCCATTAGCTAATTTGTAGATGTCATCTCATCTTTTAGAGAAGCTACATTGGTGAGCTTCTACAAATTGGCTAATGGAAAAAGCTTACCCAAATAAACCCTATGTAAAAATATTATTCAATTAGTCATTTAAGAGGATTGTTTAACAAATTAAAGATAAGATTAAGCCAGTAGTAGGGGAGATTGATTGTTTTTAATTATGTATAACTCCATCCAATAGCTTTTTGTAAGTATAAACATTCAATTAATCATAGAGATTGTTTAACGAAAGTATTAGCTATTAATTAGAGTTGGAAGAAAATATCATTTTAAAATTTCTATTATACGTACTGTACAAGATTAACTAAGTATTGGGGGCAAGTTGATGGTTTTAATATATATGATAATTCCATCAAATATGCTATATGCTTTAAACTTTCAATGGAACATTTAAGAGCATTGTTTATCGAAGGCAGACTTTTGTTAGAATTGGAAGAAAATATTTTTAATTTTTTTTATTATATATGCAACACTAATTATAGAGCATGTTACTAGCTAGCTAGCTAACCTGTCACCTTGTTTGCAACTATCACTTTACAAAGACCAATATAAAGTAAGCCTATGTACTGAAACCACCACACTTTTGCTTTCCATATTCTATGGTGTCACACATTCTTGGAAGATCCGGTGGTACTTTTGAAGATTTATTAGTTAATCCTTAAAACTAGTATTTTTTTTTCTTTCTTATAAACTATATGTAAAATTCATATGCCACTAATTATGACCTAGAATAAGTAGAGTCGATGTTAGAAATATTTACACATGCTAATTCTTATTCTATTAGTTTTATAGAAATGCATAATTTTTTAAATCATTTATAAGTAAATAATGCTCTTTCAACCAAATTAAGAAAAAACAAGTTATTTAGGTATTTTTGCATATGCCGTTTGCATAATATTCTCACCCTGTTCATGTCACCAAGCAATAATACCCAAATCAAATGCCGTAAAGTTGTAGTCGATGAATGCTTAATTATGCTTCTATTGGAGCAGGTCACTTTTTTAGCTTTTAATTAATAACATGGTTGAACAAGTACGAGCAGGTGAATGAATAGTGGATAGTTTTATTAATTCCACTGCACCTCAGCAAAATCATAAACTAACTACAGGTGGCATGCTTTTGACAACCAAAAAACAAAACCACTTGGTGCTTAACAAACCTAATTCAAATTGGCCTATGGTCCGAAAACCCGAATTTGACATGCTATTCCACAACTATATAAATGCATGTTTTAGATATGCATGCATGTAGTTAAGAATTGTTGAAAAAAAGCGCACCGAAAGCAGTGCACAGTAAAGTGCACAGTAAAAGTGCACAGTAAATTTTAATTTTTCAAACGCACCGAAAGCGCACAGTAACAAATTTTATTATTTTATTATTTTGTTACTGTGCACATGCGTTATTTTATTATTTTGTTACTGTGCACACGCGTTTTGCAACTCCTATATAAAGGAGTGTTTTGCATTCGTTACCGGTGCAGCAGCAGGTACAGCATCCCACACTTGAGAAATACCAAGTGTTCTTTAATAGCTAGAGTGAGTGAGAGAGTAATCTCCTATTTTAAGAGAGAGTGATATTGTTTTCTCCTTAAAATTAGAGAGGTTGTAATCTTTCTTCTTTTAGTGAAAATCTTTCCTGGTCTTGCCCGTGGTTTTTCCCAAATTGGGTTTTCCACGTAAATCTTGTGTGTCACTTCAATTGGTGTATTTTGCTTACCTTACCGGTGGAATCAAGATAAAATTAATTACACCGTTGGTGTCTAGGAAAGTGTGTGGTTATTTAATTAGTCACCGTTGCATAGCACGGAGAGACGCCCACGATACACTTACCTGGCTAATTGTGTGATTAACAGTGTCTTGAGACTCTGGTTTGTCTCAACTCTATTTTAGTTGCAGGATACTCTGTGACCTATCAAGAATATCCTAGAGCTTCTTAATTTTTAGCCAAGTGTGTTTTGTGGAGAAAATTTTAAGTTGGAAGAGAATGAAGGGAGGTTCAATTGAAGTTGGAGAAGTATCCAAAGATGCATCCCCAAGAAAAGGGGTGGCAAGAGGGTTATCTATAATGGACTTTATTTTGAGAATTATTGCCGCTGTTGCAACACTGGGTAGTGCATTGGCCATGGGCACAACCAATGAAACCCTTCCATTTACCACTCAATTTTTAAAATTCAGAGCTGAATTTGATGACCTTCCCTCGCTTGTGTAAGTGTGTGTTATGTTTCAAGTTATTTTAAATCAAGTTGAAATACACTAACAAATTTTTAGGTCAATATTTACATATTTATAGCGTTTTTGGTTTCACATTTTAGATGTAATTATTCATGCTTTGAATATAATTTTGTCAAACTGACAGGTATAGCTTTCGGTCCCAAGTGTTTTAATTTCTTTATTTTTAACAAGTTTCTAAACACATTATTAGTTTCCAGTTGAAAATTTGATTGTTTGGAAATAATTTTTGAGTTAAAGCTAAGTAACTTTTATATTAGATAAAAAAAAATATATACTATTTTTAACTATAAACTTGTTCTTAAGATAAAAAAAAACTCCTAAATATTAATTGCTTCAATTAAAAAAATTGCAAACGCTGACCTTGAAAAGTGATTTTGGTGTATGTAAATATGTAATCATGTGATTGGCTTGAGAGATTTTTAGCAAAAGTGTAGCTAATACATTGGATGTGTGTGAACATGCAAATCCAGGTTTTTTGTGATGGGCAACGCTGTTGTTTGTGGCTATCTTGTGCTTTCACTTATGATATCTGTCTTCCACATAGTCAGAAGCACCGCAGTGAAAAGTAGAATTCTCCTTGTTGCTCTTGACACGGTAAATTAAATGCAGATTCTCCTTATCACCAAGGCAAATTTTTGGATGTGGCAGCAAGAGATAAGGCTTTTCATTAATATAGGATGTTTAGTTTGATTCCACCTGATTTTCATTTTAAGTGAAATCCTTTCATTATAATTATAATTATAATTATAAAAATGCCATAATTTTGTTTTTATTTCATTTCCTGTTTTATAAAAAGTCTGTAAAAACAGATAAAAAACAACTTAAAATAAAAGAATTTAACTTGGATGGTATCATCCGGACAAAGAATTGTTACACAGCTATCTAATCACAAAATAAAATATATGATTGGTTTGTTAGTTATATCTAACATATTTTTATTGATTGAATAATATAAAATTCTTTATACAAAGAGTATATAACAGTTAAATTCAATAAAAATATGACTTTATACCAACTAACTTCAAAATTTATAATTACAATTTTAAATTGAGGTGATGCAGTCACAATATGCGGCATGAAGTTGTGATTGCAGACAACATTATCTGCAATTGGCCTGCAACACAAATACAACCGTAATTTCAACTCAAGTGACATTATTTTATATTTCACGAATACTAATATATGTTAAAAATAATAAGTAGTAATTTTAATTGTATAAGATTCCAATTTCTCTAAATGCAACAAGTAGAAATCCACCATTTTGCCTACAAGAAGAACCTTTGCTTAATGTTTATGTTAACCCCTTATTTTTAATATTGCTAAAACTTTCTGATGAAATTTGAGTTAATATTGTTGTTAAGGTAATGCTGGATCTGGTCACAGCTTCAGCCTCTGCAGCAACATCGATAGTGTTCATAGCACACAATGGAAACACAGGTGCCAATTGGTTTGCAATCTGCCGACAATACAACAACTTCTGTGAACGTATTTCGGGTTCCCTCATTGGCTCTTACATTGCTGTTGCACTTTTCATAATACTAATCATGCTATCAGTAGTTGCAATCTCTCGAAACTGATGTGATAATGATGTGTGCTCATCCAAGTGTTTTACTTATGCCCTTTAATTTCTTCTTCATTAGTGTGCATGGAAATTTTCCTAGTGTGCATTTCTCATTTGGTGTCTAAGTGTGTACAAATTTGGAATGTTAAATTTGTGGTTTCTGGGAATACATGTAATCATTGTGGTATAGCAGAGAATGAATCAAGATTGAAGCTTCTCATTTTATAACCTTCTTTGTGTTCAATTTGAAGTTGCATATAAACATGTACATAATATATGCTTGAACTTCGTGCTATTAATACCTTCTATTTCAGTTCGCAATTAAAAAGAAAGAAAGAAAAAAGTAATAAGAGGCTTTATACCACACAAAAATGAATTGCAAATACCGATATACCCTGCAGCTTCCTCCTTGTGCAATGCTAGTATATATGGCCACAAGTTGATCTATTGACTTTAATGTCTACTCGTAGTATAGGTACGATTGATACAACTTTGGCGTCCAAATATGCCGATCAAACTGAAGGAAAAAAATGTAACCAAAAATCACTTTGTAAAACAAATAATGCATTTAGTGTATAAAACAGTTTAACAATATCACATAATTACATATCACTAAATATAATAAGTTTCTTGATTTTTACAATTATTACTTAAAAATATGTCAATATTGATTTCTGATTGGTTTTCAGAGTAAAAATTTTATACTCAACTTTATTATAGTCATTAAAATTGGAGTTTTTTTATTTTGTTTTTTAACAAATTAGAGTAATACTCTCTACTCTCTAATCAAATTACACATAATTTTATCAATTTTTATTTTCTTACACTTATCCCTCTAAGTTTGAAAACATTAAAACTAACACCCCCTCAACACCACTCTCAAATCTTACACTGACATAAAAAAGGGAGATGAATGTAATAGTTAAAAAACAGATCTACTTATATAAGAAAAGTGCTAGCAATACACTTCTTCTAACACACACACAATCATTTGTTAGAATTTATTGAAAATTACAAAATCAAGTGAGAAATTCATCAAATAAAAAATGAGACTTAAAAAAAATTGAGATTTCCAATAATATCAGTGAACCAATGATAAAATGTTAAAAGAGTGTGTTATTAATAATATTTTGAAAATTGGATCGGACAGGTCCATCAGTTCAATTGGGAATAAATTTGATGACCAATCCGAACACTCATAAAAATAGGAACAATTCAGAATCGGTGGGAATCGATAAAAAAAACTCGCCCAAACAGTCCAAAAATGGGTTAAACCTTGAACGAGAGTTTTTAATGACAGTCACTTGGCCAGTTTTAAAAACCTTAACTGTTAGCATTTCTCACTTGTATAATTACACAAAATCTCATGGAATATTACTTTAATTTGCTGATTATTTTTTTAGTAAAAATAAGAGTTTAGATAAGATAACTAACTATGTTGACTTGCAAATCTTTATGGCATGAATTAAGAGGATAAATTAAACATCGAATAAGGCAATTATAGAATAACATGTAAGTTGATCCCAATTATTAGCTGAAGCTCACCAAAGTTAGACACCAAGTCATTAGCAGTTTTGACATAGAGGCAAGGTGGTGAAGGAAGTCCTCAAGTCCTGGTCAAGATAGGCCTGTTTTATTCTTATGTAGAACATGATATATATATCTCCAAGACATGGTCACTCCAGGCACCAGCACTGCTGTTGAAGTGCCTAGAAAGCTTGAGATCAGGTTTCTTCTGTTTAGGGTTTAGGGTTATGGGGCAATGGGGTGTTGCCGTTGGAGGGTTTTTTGTGCTTGGTTTTGACGTGGGCATGGAGGAGAGTATAGTTGCGTGAGTGAAGCTGGACATGCTTTTCGATCATTTTTGTTTAGGAGAGCTGTCAGCTTTGAGACTCTTTGAGTTTTCGGGCAGCTCAACTTCGGCTGACCGTCTTGCCCGGGATACAACATATTTGGACCTTCACATTATGCCATGTGGAACCGTTATCTTCTTGGGAAACTGGGTAGTGGTACACCTTTATTTCATTTTGTTCACATATATAATATTTAGTTTCTATAGAGATTAGAGATTGTACATTCTTAATTTATTTGGTCCTTATACATAAATTATTTATTAAATCAATTCCTATATGTGACTGATGTTATGATCTTTATTTGTTGGAACTAAGAATTAAATTAAGAATGCGTATAAAAGTTAATAGTCAAATTAATGACAAGAAAATTTGCACATATAAGTATCAATTTAATAATTTTTTACGTATGGGATATCATGTCGAGAATTCACACCGCATATAGAGACTAAATTATAAGTTTAACCCCTTTTTTTTATAAAACTGGAAGTGGCAAAATTTTCTCTGTATGCTTAAACTTACATTCATGATTCAAACTCAAAATCACTTATTAAATTAAAAAAATCTTATATTGGTTATATAATTCACACAGTTAATGCTTCTTTTTTTTTTTTTTTTTACAGAGAATTCTACCCCCATTTATTCCTGCAATTTACTACTCTGTCGTCGGGTGATCTAAAGTTATTTTGTTGTTTTAAATTTGTTCATCATTTTTAATTAATTTTTGAAGAAAAAGACTTACTATTAGATTTTATGAATTTATTAGGTTGAGGTATAGTTTTTTAATCTTTATTATACAAGGTATTATTTTTAAGAAATTTGTTTTTGTTTTTCAAAATTGGCTGAACCGAGATTTGAAGTTGAATTTCATGAAGGTTAGTTTGTGTGGGACTTGTTTGGCAATGACTATATAGGTGGTTGGTGTAACATGGCATCGGGTTTAAACTCTTATGAAATAAATTATAACTGGGAGAGAAGGTCTCATTTAATAACTTTTTTAATAAAGATCTCTCACTCAAGATAATCAGGATATCTTATAAAAAAAAAAAAAGAAGAATATATGTCACATCAAATATCATATTGAAATAATTATTGATGCAATATAAGTAATTAAATATATATTATGTCATCACTAAATAATATAATAGAAACTATTTTAAAAAAAGTTCAAAAACTATAACTAAGTTTATTAGACAAAAAAAAATTATTTTTTGACAAATGAAATTGTAGCATTCAACCTATTAATATTTCATCTTGTTTTATGTTAGGCTGTTAACTTCATCTTAGTTAGAAGTTTTGTCAATTAGATATACACATTTAAGGGACAGCCTGTAGATTGCAATTGCACCTATGGACTTGCTCATTGCTCAATACTCTGTATTATATAGATTCCCTCCGTGTTCAATTTTTGTCTTCAGAAACCCAAAAAGATTGAGTTTCCCTATTATAGTCCAATCATTTTCCCAAACCCTGTTCGTTGGTTTTACGTCTCGTCATTCATAATTTATTCCAACGTCTATCTACCGTATCTCCTCGTGTTCATGTAAAGCCAATCAAAATAACAACTTTCTTTTATGCATTAAGGTTCATGTTTTCATTATATATAAAAAAATAAAAACAAAAACTTTTCTTTGTATTAGCCTTTTGTTGTAGATGGCATTGGGGAGAAGGAGTGGACTCTTTGATCTTGAAAAGCATTTTGCTTTCTATGGAGCATACCACAGCAACAAAATTAACATAGCAATCCACGTGTTGTTTGTTTGGCCAATTTTTTTCTCAGCCCTTCTTATTCTCTATTTTGTCCCTCTCCCTCCCTTATTCAACCTTCAAAACTTGGAGTTTTCCATGTGGGAGAACTACGTCATGTTGGTTTGGAATGTTGGGTTTTTGGTTGCTTTGCTCTACTCGGTTTTCTATGTTTCTTTGGATCTGAAAGCTGGCTCCTTGGCTGCTTTGCTTTGTGCTCTTTGTTGGATTGGTAGTAGCTTTGTTGCAAGCCAACTTGGTTTGTCTCTAGCTTGGAAGGTAAACAATGTTGTTGGGTTTTGTTGATATGAACATGGTTGTATATGATATGTTCTATTATAACCATGTCTGTTTTTCATCTATGATTAACCAAGTTGTTGGGTTTTTATTATTGATCTGAACATGGTGGTATATGATATGTTCTGTTATTTTTGTGAATTCATGGGAGAGCCACATGTTTGTTTTTCATCTATCATTTCACTTTTTTGTTTTCTCTAGCTTGGAAAGTAATTAAACCATGTTGTTGGGTTTTGTTTATATGAACAAGGTAGTATATCATATGTTCTTCTAGTATTATTTCTGTGGATTCATGGGAGCCATGTTTGTTTTCCATATATGATTACACACTTTTTTTGTTTTTCTCTAGTTTGGAAGGTAAACCATGTTGTTAGGTTTTATTGATATGAACATGGTAGTATATTATATGTCTTATTTTTGTGAATTCATGGGAGCCATGTTTGTTTTCATCTATGATTCACACACTTTTTTGTTTTTCTCTAGCTTGGAAGGTAAACCAGGTTGTTGGATTTTCTTAATATTGGTAGTATATCATATGTTCTATTTTTATGAATTCCATTCTGCCTATGGGAGCCATGTTCTTTTGTACTTTGTGATTACATGTATTGGATAAGGAAACCTGTTTTTTCTGTATTTGTCTTTTTTGTATCTCTTACTTGACCGCAAATTGCAAGTAGCTTCTGGAAATGGAAATGAAATGTTTGAGATAGGGATGGAAATGTATATTAGCCTATGTGTGTGTTTTGACCTTTTTAAAAATTTTATTATAAAGCATAAAATAAAATAAAATTAGAAAGGAATGGTCTGGGAAAGAGTAGGGAGAGAAGAGAGAGCCAAGAGTGGGGTCAGAGAGATAGAGGGAGAGAGTATGAAGAGAGCATGGAGAAAAGGAGATGGGGGAGAAAGAGAGTGGGAGAGAGACAAGAGAAGCCTACCTCCTTTTAATATTATTTTATCCGATTTTTCAAAAATAAAACTTTTCTCATAGTTGTTTAACTATTTATTTTTAAGAATATCTTCAGTGATAATTCTTACCGAATTTTTAAATACAGGAACATGATTTTATCAAAGTTCATAGTTGGAACTTGGAACAAACTGAGGTGTAACAACAATTCTTATATAAGAATTAATAATTAATTCCAATTTTTTTAGTGTTGGTCAAGTTAATTTTTTTTATGTACTTGGTCAAGTCAATGTTGTATACTATATAATAAGACTTATACAGAATAAAAATAATAATAAGACTTGTCAAAAGTGAATTATAAAAGAAAAGAAAAAAGAAAAAGAGGATGGAGCATTGAAGATACTATAAAGAAGATAAACTAAAAGCAAGTTTTGGGCAACACTACCTAAGAATACAAGCTTTTTTGTTTTAACTATAAATTTCAAAGTAATGCAGAGAAACTGGAACTTAGTGAAAGAGGAACATAATGCAAAAGGCCTAATTTAGATACAATAAATTATTATATTAAAAGGCAAATTTTAATGTATAAAATCACTTTGAGTAAAGCTTTTGTTTTTAATGACTTCTCCTGATGTTTTATTTTGTCTTCTATTACCTTTATCAGCTACCCTCCATTTGAATAACTTTTCTCACATCGTTCTTCTATTCCCATGAGAAAACTACCTTAGGCAAGACTCTGACATCTTATTAATAGGCACTACTCTTTATTTTCCCAAATAGTACATTGGTTTATCATCTTTTCCTTTCTTTGTGTATTGGTTGTCCATTCATCCATCTCAACATTTTCATCTCCACTACACTTGGCATCATTGGCCGTGCAGTTGTTTGGTAGAGTTTTCCTTTGAGAGTATGGCAGGCACTTTAAGATCATAAATTATGTCTGAAACATTCCTCTATTTCATCCCCTTACTTGAATCACATGTATGACAGACATCCAGGGTGAATTTATAACATGGATCCAAAATAGTTAATCCTTTAGAATTAAATCTGATTACATAATTGATTTTAGATAAACTTTTACATGTTTATTGTCACATCAGAGAAGATTTCATAGTTGATTCTAGATCTAGAATTAATTTTAAGTTGAAGTACCTTTAAGTAGTTTTGACATTGGATCAAAATTTTATATTGAATTAAAAACATTCAAATGTAAATCACATCAAATCAAAATTAATTTTAACCAAAATCAATTTTATTCATAATCAATTTTGTCAATGTTCATCTAAACACACTTAATTAATAGGATGAATGATCTCATTTTCATTCTAAAGCATTTCTATTTCACATCTCGCTGAAGTTACAGTCCTACACTAAAGGATTTCAAAAGCTTTTTCTCTCAGCTAAAGACTCAAGTTTAGAAATTACTTTCTTTTAATCCTATCAAGAGAAAATACTTTAATCAGATCGCATATGGATTCTTTACTTGATAGGCATTTGAGAGTTGAGACACATTATGTTCTTTGGATTTTCAATTTGAAATCATGTATAGCGGAGGATAAATTCTAGTTCCACAATCTATAAATGTTGCAACAAAGATATATAATATTTAGAACCTTATATCTTTCAGTTGCTACTGTAGTATTGAATTGCTTAGATGTTTGGTCATCTTAAACATAGGAATTTATTTTTGTTTCTATGTATTATGCTTGTAATTATGTAATGATAGTGTATATAATGTAAAATAGAATTTCCTATTCTACACAAAGTATTTCAGTTATGTAATTTTGAGGTCTGTTTGTTCCTCAATCATGTTTGTGCTCTGTGTTCCTATTCTTACTTTCATTCTTCCTATCTTATTCGGGTGCTTATTTTTTCTTTCCCCCCACTTCCTGATGTCACAAAATTTCTGGCAGAGGTTCGGGTTGCAATTTCACTGATTGTTCCTTTTTCTTCTGTTAATAAATAGTATGTTAAAAATAGAATGTTACTAGCATTTCTTACTATTGCAATTCAATTCTTTCCTCCCCTCATTCCTGCAACTAAGAAAAAGAATTTGATCTTCGGCTTATATCGTAGAATCATGGCTTGGAGGCAGCTACCCCTAACACTTAACATAGCTGAATAATACATGTTTGGTATAACGGTGAGTTTTAGGTTGGCTTTTGTCTGCCGAGAGTAAACACCTAGCATAGCTATGCTAGTTAATTTTGTTAGCTAGATACATTCATGCTAAACACCATGTGCATGTTTGGTTTGAAGTTGGAAATGCTGCAGTGTGCATTCCAATGCAAATCCAATAGATAATAACAAAATGAACACAAAAATAAGGGTCCTAATCTATTGGCAGAATTATTTTTGTCTCAAACGTAATTTGTAACTGATTTCCAAATATGCTCCATGTTGTTACATGCAAAATAGGAAAAATATTTTCTTCCTGCATCGATAAACATCAACATAACATTCCCCATCTTTTGCTCTTTGATCATGTTTAGGTTGTTCTTGTGGTTCAGATAGTATGTTGGACAGGGCAGTTCATTGGTCATGGAGTATTTGAGGTTAGCTATTGTTATATCAACTCAATCTCTGACTTAAACATTTCTTATATTAATGTGCCTGAGAATGAGATTCTACATTTTCAGAAACGAGCTCCTGCTCTTTTGGATAACCTCATTCAGGCCTTTGTAATGGCTCCTTTCTTTGTATTGCTAGAGGTATTGTACCTACAACTACAAATTTCAGATTTTAAATTCCTAATACAATTTTCTCTCTTGCATGGTTTTCTACCTTTGCTTGATATTAATTAGTTTTTTGCTTGAATATGTAGTAGTAATCATTTATGTCAGGCTATAACTACAAAGGCTACTTGTTTAATGCAGGTTCTCCAGACTTTATTTGGTTATGAGCCATATCCAGGATTTAATTCAACAGTGAAAGCAAAAATTGAAGCCAACATAAATGAGTGGCAAGAAAGTAAGCAGAAACTAATATCTTAGCTTCTTCTTAGGTTTGTGCATCTTTAAAAGTTATATGATCTCCCCCAACAGAGGAAGAATAAAAGATACAAATGATCATATATGTATGGTACTAGGGTAATATATGCCTTTCAGGATAATTGTGTATATGTCTTGTATATTTGTTAAGACACAGCACATCATATTATCATGGTATGCTAATATGTTTTCTAATAGAAGCATCAACTCTGTATTTTGTTCATATGGTTTGGATGCTCTTTCTTTGGACGTGGCAATATATGAACAGGTGATTGTGTAAAAATGTTCACACTCACATTTGATTGCTCAAAACTAAATCCATGTTGTAGACTAGTTAGGATTTTCGGTAATTGGTATAGGAAATAACATTTATCGTGGTCCCCATATCCTCGTTTTGATGGCCTCTATTTTCTAGATCCCTTTATCCCTTCTATCTTTGATAAATGTCATGAACGATTGCGATACTTATGTAAGTAAAATCGTACTTATTAAAACAACATTTTGGTTGGAAAAAAAAAAAAAAATTCAAACTCTTCTTTTATGTATATAATTTTTTTCCATCTATTGAACTTGAACTTGAAACTTTATTTTAAAAAATTGAACTTAATTTCACTCCGTTCATCATATTGGTTCTTGACAATAGCTTTATGAATAAGTAAACAAGGGTCTGACGTGTTAAATTTATCAGATGAACTGAATGCATGCCTAAAGTGCTTGATCATAATTCTAATTTCTGAAGACGTGTTACTCAAGAAAAAATTATAATTCTAGCTTGTCTCGTATTTTTAAGAAACGTTGAATGTAAAAGGTTTTTAAATTCCATTTTGCTGACCACTACCAAATATATGGATAATTAGCAATCATTGTTGAAAGATAATGAATAGCCAAACCGTTTGAAATTTGAAGTTGCCTTCAATATAATGTCTATATCTTGGTTGAGTCAAGTTTTATTCCTTGTAAACTTGAGCCACATCCCTTTTATGCGTTAAGATTACCAATAAGAGAAAATTACGCAGTCTGAAATTGAATACTTGTAATTATTATAATGTCATTAGTCTGGGTTAGTTTTACATTACTAGTTTTTAAGAAACTATTAACTCATTATGCAAACCAATATATACTTGTAATCTGAGTACAAGTGATTAATGTGTTAAAATTAAAGTTGAATCATTCGAATATTATTATAATTCGATCCTTAACGAAAATAATTTTTGATCAAATTTTTTTTTTTTCAATCATGTTTTTTCATTCACAAAACACGGATTCATAATCTTGTTTAAAAGACCAAATCTAATATTACTTCATCTTATTTAGTGGAGTTATTTCCTTCTAATCATTTTTTTTATTTACAAGACTTAAATTCAAATTTAAAAAAAAAAACCCGAATCTAATATTACTTAGAAAAATAACTTGCTCTTCCATCAAATCATTGACGAACAGCAAATGGTATTTCCTCAAATATTTTTTATAGACATGAAATGGTGAATAAAGAAAAATCCGTTGTTTGAGAATGAAGGCTTCAGTAATATGGTTCATCATATTAACTTTGTTTATTAATTAGCAATATTATGATATGGCATTGAAGTGCTTATGTGGATTTACACAAGTCCAAATAAATGCTGCATTTCATCGTTTCGTGTCCTATCCCAAACATCCCTAGAATGCTAGCACTAGCACTCAAACCAGATTAAATACTAGCAAATCAATATGAAAATGAACATAGATACATTTTACATAATACATTTAACACACACACGACTCATTCAAATGATTAGTTTGTCTAACTTCTACTTTAATTTATATTAACTAGCAATTTTCTAACGAAACAAACTCAAGGATTTGTACTTTTATAAAAGGGTGAACCTCAGCCACATATTATTATATATTATATATAATAGCGCATGCACATGCTAACCTTCTCAACACGTCATTTCCAATTCTATATCGATCAACACCGCCGTTATCATTTGGGATAAGCAAAGGTGCCACCAATCACGAATTAAATTAATAGTAATTGATTTGAAAACCCCTTTCTGCTTCAATTATTGACTCGCAGTACATAATTTGAAAACCCCATTGTGATGATGTGCACGATGGAAACTGGTGGCTTAGCCTTATTTGGCTTCAAATGTTTTTGAATTTAAATTAGGAGCTAATACTTGTACGTTTACATAAAGATAAATGTTCACAATAATTAGATTTTTTTTATTGAATAATCTGATTACTCTTAATAATGGGACTTATGTGCAATTTTACTAAATAATATTTATAAAAAAAAAGTGTTGCGAAAAGTGTTACTTGATGAATGGTATTTCTTACAAAGGGTATATATTACATCATATGAATTTTCAGTGATATCCAGAATCTTCAGGATTATTTAATTGGTGACGCTTATCGTCATGTCCAAATAATCCAATTTCATTTTATTTATTTTTTGGCATTATCCTCTTTGATCATACACTTGGTTCACAAATATGGTGGGGTTGATGGTGCTATTTTGTTTCACTTGGTACTTCTCTGAATCTGCTGCATAAGGGATTTCAACCGGCTGTGGTTTTACGAACGGGTCTATTCCACCATTGGCAGTGTTATTTTGAAAATCAAAGGTTGAATTGTATGAGGCATCAGATAATATATGTGAAATTGGACCCAAGTAATCCATTTCCAAAAGATGAGTAAGGGAACTAGTCCTTGGAAATTTCACCATTTCTTGTTCACTGTCATTGTTTGCTGGTGTTAGATTGATTTGGGCTATTGGGTATTCCTCTGTTGCCTCCATTGACTTTCCAATGTTCTTCTTCTTGTAGATCCTACACAAAACCCAGTCATCTAGCTGATGACACATCCATGTACAAGGGTAAGGTCAACTAATTAAAAAAACATTAAATAGCAAACTTAGAGTAATTTCAAACCATTAAAAAAAAGAATTTTGTTATCGTAATCGTCCTACCTGATTTGAACAGAATTATTTCTTATAAAAAATATATTGTTTTGTACCAAAAATATATACTAATAAGTAAGGCAAAGGCTTACCCTCATGGATCCAACTTGTCTATTGGCTTGTCTTCTTGATCCAATTAATCTATACTCATGCATAATCCAATCTGTCTTGAGACCCTTTGGTGGCTTACCCCTATAAAAAACCAAAGCCTTCTTCACCCCTACATGCTTAGACCCACTATAGATTGCTTTATCTGTGCCAGTGGCCTTCCAATACCCAGACACGGTTGCTCTATTAGGCCTCACCCCATTTGGATACTTCCTCTCTCGTGGACTAAAGAAGTACCACTCCTTTTCTCCAAAGTCTGTTTTTTCTGTATTTCATGAGAAATCAACATGTAAGAACAAGTGAAACATGCACATGAACATATTATAATAAGGTGCAACATATTCAAATATAGACATTAGTCACAAAGGTTTAATTTATTTATTTTTCTGTCAAAACAGAAGACAAGTACTAAGGATTTATAATATAATTCACGCATTTTATTCAAGCAATTGAGTTGGATCTCCTAATAAGCACAAAGGTTTTAAGGATTTATAATATAATTCACGCATTTTATTCAACCAATTGAGTTGGATCTCCTTATAAGCACAAAGGTTTTATTAGCAAGTAATATTGTAATATATGCTAATACATGTAATTACCAGGTAATTCCCATGGATCAAACTTATAGATATCCACTTCTGGGATGATTGATGCAGGGCATGGTCTTGATGTGGCTTGGTTACAAAGATAGTAAACAATTAGTTCTTCATCAGTGGGATGAAACCTGAAGCCAGGTGGGAGTATAGAGCTTGTTCTGTTCTCCATTGAGTTAAAATGAAAATCAAAACAAGTTTGAATTGGAAACTATATGGAATAGTTTTCGCTTGGCTTCTTTTGCTAATTATTGGGACAAGAGAAGGGAAAGGATTTTTTTTTTTTTTTTTTTTGTAAGGAGAAGTTGAAAGCAAAGCTTAGAGAGAAATCAAGGTGTTTGAAATGTTTGCAATGAAGTGGATGCCCCTTTTATCTTTGAGGTTTCTTCGTTTGTGTGGAGGAGTTGCATGGCTTTGATTGGTTCCTAAGATGACTTTTCTACACCTTAGTATATGCGTCATCTCACCATAAAGCACGAGATTCCTTATCTATATAATACTAATATCATATAATATCTCCAACAACAAAAAATATCATATAACATACCAACAAAAATTGGTCCAAGGTAAGAAACAAAATCATATTTCACAATAATTTAGGTTCAATTTTAAGGAATAAAATCATTTCCACAATAATCTCAAGAAATTAGTGTAATTTATTTTAAAAATAATACTATAAAAAATTATATACTAATAGTATATATTTATTAAACTCTTTATTTACAAAAAAAAAAAAAATCTTTTATCTTCTATTTCATGTATAATTTTTATACATTATATGAATACAACTTCTCATCATACACCAATGAGGGTCCATAACTCCTTCACCTATCTGTTAACTGATTTTTTTTTCCTTTTTTTGTGAGATATATGATACAACACAAGCACTTCTTTGTCTAGGCTGGGTTGCCCTCCATATTCTGAATACGGATATTATTGGAATATATTCCAGATATTTAGTTTCACATAACTGTGATGTCAGCAGCCAGTTTTCTAAATTTTTGGATCACTAACATGTCACTATTTGATATGGAGTGATGTTCAAAGAAGCAGAGAGGAATGGAAAAATCATGAAACTTTATTTTTTTATCTTTTAAATGATTCCTTCAATTCCTTTTGCTTATTATTAGCTTTTGGGTCCAACTTCGAAGCAAGTGACTACCAAAGATTTGTTTTTTTAAGGATTTTCCTTGTTGCATTAACTGCATTTGTATAAGTTTTATTTACAACAATGAAAAATAAACGCTATTTATTATGCACATGTCTTGAAGAAAAATGACTAATTTGATTTTCATCATACATCAAGTTACTGTGGCACTAAACTAAAAAAACCTATTTTCTCAATATTGTGTGTAAAAAAAGGTTGGAGATATGCTGGAACATACAAACTTTGTCATACAAATTCATTGACCAAAACTGTAGTGGAAATCAACGCTTGATTTGCACCAAATCTGTTTTATTTTGTAATGTTTATTTAAATTAATTTGTACGGGAATTCATGTTTGGTACAATAATTCGTACGGGAATTCAGCATAGTATTCCGATAGTAGACTAATTATACGATCCCATCAAATAAATTTGATCTCTTTGGGTAAATTATTTAATTTTATCTATTTGGAGCAGTATTTTTGAAAATGATTAAATTAAATTTGGATGAATAGCTATTTTAAAAATTATTAAAATAGTTAAAAAAAATAGATAAACGCGTATTAATCTTCTATGGAAAAAGCATATGACAGTCACTTCAATTGTAAATGAAATTCGGCAAATCAGCAATAATTACGCAATTTCATTTCAAAAGATGTTTGGGATATGAGAATGAGACATGTGCCTCATACGTGTTCACCACCTTGCATATAAAGAAATAACCAACAAATAAGTCAGAGAGAGAGCAATAATTTCGTTCACTCAATACTAATACTATAATTCCTTTACGTTGGTTTGGCACGAATGAAGGTGGAGAAAGAAATTATGGAGTCTTCCAATGGAGCTTTTCTAAAACTATAAATAAGAAAATATCTACAATGCTAGAATTCTTTGTCTTCTTGAAGATAAACTTGGAACTCATATTCGTTGTGTTGCGTGTTTCATTGAGTTTTTTTGTTTCTTTTGATTATTCCCTGGTATTTGAAGTCTTCGTTTTAGAAGTTAGACCATGCTATGTTTGAATATGATAAATAATGATTGAACAAAAAAAGTCAAAATTAGTTTAACTTCAATTTGAAAAATATATTTCTTACATATGCCTTTGTATTATTTGAAAATTTGTTTTAAGAAAAAAAATTAAACATTGAAATATATATTTCTTCTTTTAATGCCCCAAAAAGATGTAATATAAAAAAATATGCAATAGAAATAATTTTATTATTTCTTTTTCTTTATTGATACGATTGCTTTTGTAGTGCATTTGAACGTTGATATAAAGCTTTTTAAATAATGTTTTTTAATTCAGAAACAAAGAACGGGTTTTTTAATATATTACAATGATATTTTTATTCAACATACGAAGTACATAGCTTGAAGAGTTAAAAGTAAAAATATTTTATTAGGATAAAAGTTCATCACATTATAACGCAAAAATCGTTAATTACTTTATATATTTTTTTTTTCATTTTTAAACATGTACGTACGATTGATAATATGATAGCAAAAACGTTATAAATATTCGAGTAATGCTAAATTTTCTATAAATCTTATATTTACTTTCCTGTTATTTTATAAATAAATATAAATAAAAAATATTTATAATGGTTTCACCTGTTGAGGATTAGATTTAAAATTATTTAAAATGTTATATATATATATATATATATATATATATATATATATAATGTGGCAAGTGTACAAAATTCTTCGTGAAGTAGTCAGCAAAGGTAGCTATCAGAGTGTCACTTACGAAGGTGACGCGTGTCCTTCCAAAAGGGGTAGGTTTGAATTTGGAAAGTGAGAAGATAAGCACTAACTTATAAAAGAGAATAAAATAACAGAAAAAACAATAATCTTTGTGCTCGTGTTGTGGTTATTATTATTACCTGGACAAGTCATCAGATACACCTAACAAGAGAATATCATATTATGACATGGTATTAGTTTAATATTATATGTTACGATTACAAACAATTTAATATTATCTTTTATTATATATATCTATATATAAGAAAATATATTTTCTTATTCTTAATTATTAGAAGGAGAATGCTGACCAATATTATAAGCACATTCTTTAATAAATTTAGGTTATGTTTGTATTAAAGTTCGTGGAGAAGTAACATTTTGTTATTATCACATTTGCTGCATTGAGATGTGAGAAATTACTTTGGAAAGCCTGTAATAGAGTTTTAAATGAATTTTCAAACATACATTTAAAAGAAAAAAAAATTGAAAGATGAAAAATTGTTATTTATAAAAAAAAAATCTCTTATATGATTTTATATTAAATATTTTTCTTTTAATTCTTAATCAATATCTTATAAATATTAGTTAACAAGAAATTTATAAGAAAAATAAAATTATTTTATCATTAAATTTCTTTTTTACTTCTAATTACTTATAAGATCTATTAATGGTTATATTCATTTTTTCATGAAAATGAGTATCTTTATTGAACTGTGAAGTAAATTTATTAGTTGAAAAATTATATTTTAATAAATAATCACTTCTTAAATCATTAATGTAATAGATAGTCTTAAAATAAAATTTAAATTTATGATAAATTAAATAATATCATCATTTTTATTGGTGTCGATGAATTAAGCGGATTTTCTATAGGATC
>PYAF01002466.1:302542-326179 GCA_007407185.1 Glycine tomentella
TTTCTCTCTACACTAAGTAGCAACACGTTTCTGGCAGACAAGCTGATTATCTTGCAGCAAGGGCTGCTGCTAGTCGTCACCCCACCCAAGATCTTGTGTCTTATGGAGGAAGGATGGATTCTGATCCCCGTGCTTCATCCATGCTAAGTGCTACTTCATATAGTGGACAACATGCGCCATCAATATTAGGAGCAGCTCCTAGGAGAAATGTGGATGATATCTTGTATTCTCAGAATGCTTCAAATCCTGGTTATGGAGTGAGCCTGCCTCCTGGCAGGGACTATGCCAGTGGAAAAGGTCTTCATGGGAATGCCATGGAGTTGGACTATCCTGGAAATGTTCTGCCACATGGTGGGCATACTGATCGCAAAGATGACCGAGCAAGTTATTTACGAGAATTTGAGCTAAGGGAAGAAGAGCGTCGCCGGGAGCGCTTGCGTGAGAGAGAGAGGGACAGAGAAAAGGAGAAAGAACGGGAACGATTGCGAGAACGAGAACGAGAAAGGGAACGTGAAAGGGATCGCATTATGGAGCGGCGCGAAAAGGAGAGGGAGCGAGAGCGCAAACGTGCACTTGAAACTAAGCCTGAACGAACTCCAGCGAGATCCTCCAAGGATCCCCGTGGTACTTCAAAAGATCCCCGTGGGTCGTCTTTGACAAAGGAGGGGAGATCTACACGACGGGACTCCCCACATCATGGAGCATTACATAGGTGGATCTTAATGATTTTTCTATTTCTGCGTCCTGCTCTGGTTCTGAATATCTAGCTGCTTGTATATCTTGCAGCATTTTCTAACTAACTTAATGTTCTGTTATGCTGAAGGCACCATTCACCTGTTAAAGAAAAACGGAGAGAATATGTCTGCAAGGTAAAAGGAAATAAAAACTTAGTATTAGTTCCTCCATCATTATAAGAATGTTCCTCGTCAAGGAGCTTGTTGTGCTGCTGTTTTTCCTCTGGAGATCTGTCGGTAGTAGTGGGTTGATTATATTTCCTGTAAATTGCTAATACTGTTACACTTTATCCTTTTGTTGGTTTTGCTTTATCTTAATAATCCACTCCTGATCTCAACCTGTTCATGTAAAATTCGATTCAATGGTGATGGGCCATTTCAGTTACCTTTGTTCCTTTTGTCTTTACAGTCAGTCCTTTTTGGGTTTGCATCCTCAGGGTACTTGTTTTCTTTCGGGCCATAATTATTCTTTTCCTGTTCCTTTTTGTCCGATCCATATGGTTGCTTTGTAGTTCTTCCATCTGGTAGTTCGTTGCTTCCTTTTTCTTCCTTCTATTGTTACCCACCCTGTTTCTTATTTTTGGGATGTTTTTCTAGTAGCGGACCAGGAGATGAATCAAATACAGAGGGGGGAAATAGTTTTTCTAGAATATTCTTATTCTTATTGATGCTGCATTGCAATTATAGTCCACTTCTGCAATGAATGTGAATTGATTTCTTGAAATTGAGACTTGATTATGGTTTCATACTGTTTATATTGTTGCATGGTTCTGAAATCAGATTAATTTAATTTTACATTTTCTGAACTGCATGGACAGGTATTCCCATCCCGCTTGGTAGATATTGAGAGGGATTACCTCTTATTAGATAAGCGATATCCCCGACTATTTGTCTCTCCTGAATTCTCGAAGGTATATTGATACTATTGCTATGTTTGTTTATTTGGGGAAATGTTTACTTTATTATTTGTTCCTTGAAAGCTCTCTCAGAAGCTTGAGCAAAATCTTCTTTAAATACCAATTTAGCTAATCCAAAATTTATGTATATGTTACTTCTTTGATGACAAGGTTTTGATATTGATTTGAAATTATTTTGTAAAATTTTCTAAGGTTGTTGTGAACTGGCCAAAGGAAAACCTTAAAATGTCTATTCATACTCCTGTCAGGTACCTCTATCTTCATTTGTGTCACATCAGTTACATGATTACAAAATATTATCTTATGCTTCTAAAGGTGTATTATACCTTGAGACTTTTCATTTTCTTTATTTTTCTACCTTATCCATAATATGAATAATTTAATTATTTGACACTTTTTTTTCATTGTGTAGTCTGAGTATCTTGAACACTTTGCATTATATTTGGTTTCAAAAAATGAGTTTTGTTTTCTTCACAGTTTAAAGTGATCCCATTTTTTAAAACTATTTTCTCCTATTTTGAGCTTGTCTTAATCATTTATGCATTTCCTAGTGTATATATGGCTGTAATGAGGTAACCATGATTTTGAGCAGTTTTGAGCATGACTTTGTTGAAGAAGAAAATGCCACTGAGCCTAGAGACTCCTCCAACAAGCTTCTGGTGGGACAACCTCCAAATTCAGAACAAGGAAATACAGTTTGGAATGCTAAAGTAGGTTCACTGGTGAAGTTTTGTAATCTACGTTTTTCTCTCTTTTATATCATGTGTTGCACTGAATTGAATTAAATGATATTCATTATGGTTTTATTTTGTGGATCATCCAATTGGTTTTTCTTATTTTTGTATTTCATTTTGAAGCATTTGTTTGATATCAAACAGTAGGTTTTGGCAATCTGAATTTGTTGTTACTTAGAGGACTCTCATGTATTATAGAGAGAATTGATTTTGGGGAAGATGATCAATTTCAACTCTGCTAAAATTTTATCAAGATGTTGTTCACTTATAAAATGGGTTTGCATTCTTGCTTAGCCTGGGGTCAATAATCTTGTATTTTGACCATGTTAATCCATGTCAAGTTGGGCAATGGACGATATAGTTTTTAGAGAAAAGTTGGATATAATGCTTCGAAGGCCATGACATATTTTGTTTAAAAACATGCATGTTTTGATTGCACTTGTTGGATGTTAAGAATCGTGGCCTAATTGGTTATGCTGACTAAAGTTCTAAACTTTATTTGATTTGATTTGGAATGTCATATAAGGTAGTTGATTTTTATTTCCTAAAATTCCTCGAAGTCAATTATTATACATTGCAAACAAAAATGGCATACATAGAGAAGCTAGATGGTTGGGTAAATTTAATTTTTCTTTTTAAAATTTCTCTATCCTAATTTTATAGACTGTTCATTCTATTTTGTCCTCAATAGGATCAACTAATCCATGCTGTTTTTGTTAAAATCCTTAACCACCCTCCTTTTACTCCTCAGCCCTATTAATGGACACACTTACGAATTTAGGTTTTGAAAGATCCTGATCTGTGGTAACTGTGTAATAGTTTACTGTCTGCTGTTGTCTCAACATCCATGATAACATCAAAATCTTCACTAGTGAAAATATAAAAGACTGTCACTTTTCAAAATTTAAATAAATGCTTCTGAATTTAAGTAAAAGTGACTCATGCCCTGATATAATTTTTTTAAAAAGTTGCACATGAGGCTCCATTTAAAAAATTCACTGTTAGATAGTTTTACAGAAAGTTGTGTCTGAAACAGTCCAAGACTAGCACCTAAAGCTTTATCTCACTAGTTGTCGGCTACAAGGATCACACAACACCTTTAGTCTTGGTTGAAGACCAAATCTTCTGAGATATTATTTACCATGAGATCTTTCTTAACAACTTCCCCCAATGTTTTTCTGAGTCCCCCTCTTCTATTTTTCACATCCACACAATCTACTCTCCTCACTGGTGCCTCCAGTGACCTTTGTACTGGTTTCTTGCTGCTGTATATTTGGTCCACCATAGATGTAATCTTTATATATGAAGTTTATATTCTAGTGAAGGATTCGGTGCTAATACTGTTTGATAAATTTTTTTTTGGTCTATTTGTTTCAGATAATCTTGATGAATGGACTTAGTAGGTCTGCATTAGAGGAGCTGTCATCTGATAAAATTGTAGATGATCGCATTCCTCATTTTTGCAATTTCCTTAGATTTGGGGTTCTTAAGAAGGATCATTCTTTCATGGCAGTTGGTGGTCCATGGGAACCTGTTGATGGGGGTGATCCATCTATTGACAATAACTCTTTAATCAAAACTGCCCTCAGGTTCATGCTTATGATGTGATTATTGGTGTTAAATATTTTATGCTTTCCACTCCAGGACTTGTGAATGTTTTCCCCTTTTTACAGATATGCAAATGATGTTATTCAACTTGACTTACAGAATTGCCAACATTGGAATCCTTTTCTTGAGGTATCAGTTATTTTTAATACTATTTATTGATTTTTCAGTCAACCTACTTCTTTTCCTTTATCTTTTTGTTTAAACCGCCTCCAGGAACCTTTTTACAATACTCATGTTAAGTTTCATTTTTAGCATATGCCTGTTTTTTAAAAATTACATCAAAGCAAGTAACATTCTTTTGGTTTAATCTGTTTGTTATACGTAGTTGTTATGCTCCTTTCTTTTTTAGTAATATTTCCATTTATCTAAGATCATGTTTATAACTTTTGGTTGCATTTAGAAAAACTTGTTTTTCATTTAAAAAGTTTAGTTACTGAATGCTGTAAAATTTCCCAGATACATTACGATAGAATTGGCAAAGATGGTTTCTTTAGCCACAAGGAAATCACTGTTCTTTATGTTCCTGATTTGTCTGACTGCCTCCCTTCATTGGATGAATGGCGTGAGAAGTGGCTTGCCCACAAGAAAGCTGTGGCTGAAAGAGAACGTCAACTTTCTTTGAAAAAAGAGGTCTGTATTTATTGCTTGGGGTTGCTATGTACATGATTTATTTGTTGGATGGTTTTGTAGAGGTAAATTGTTTTCCATATTTTCCCATTATTTTTCCGGTTATGTTTCAGAAATCAAGAGATAACAAGGAAGTATCTAAAGGTGAGTGTACTACCCCTAATTTTCCTTTGCATGACATGAGATCTTTTTCATCTCCCGCTGCTATGTATAACTAGCTGTGATTGGTTTTCCCTTTTAATTATACTACAGATAAATCAGATAAAAGGAAAGTTTCTACTCCATCAGGAAAGTCAGATTTAAAGAAAAAAGAAAAGGATAATAATACTGTTAAGGAAGAAATTGAAGGAAAAACTGGAGTGAATAACAATAAAATTGCTAAAAATGAAGGTTGTGACATTGATGAGGAAGGCAGAAGTGCTGAGAAAAAGCCAGCAGGGGAAACTGCCACTGGTCAAACCACAGGTGGTGTGAAGTCTGTGAAAAAGAAGATTATAAAGAGGGTTGTGAAACAGAAAGTTGCCACTAAGGCAAATGCTGCTGCCACCAAACAAACAGACAAAGCAGGTGAAAAGGATGTTGCTGAGAAAGTGACAGCATCCAATGTTGCTGATCAGGATGGAAAATCTTCTGTGGATCCTACTGGGGTTCAAACTCCCGTAAAAAACTTAGTTGCTGAGGATATGTCTATTGGGAAAATATCAGGTGAAGAGGGCAAAGATAAAGAAATAAATAGTTCTGAAGATAAACGTCAAAATAAGCCAGATCCAACAGTAAATGCAGTTGCGAGTGATCCTGCTGTGAAAACAACAAAGAAGAAAAAAATTATTAAGCGGGTACCTAAAAAGAAGGTGGTGGGTGAAGCTTCTAAATCTCTTGTATCTGAACCTAAAAAGGATGTGGAGAATCAAGGACAGGATGGTACCCAGAGCTCTGGCAAGAACACTGCGGATGCAAATACCGTAGTGACCGAGGTGAAGAAACCTGGGAAGGTAGTTCCTAAGAAAAAGATAAAAACACCTGTCTCTAAGAAGCAAGATGAAACTGCTGATTCCAATAAAACAGAAACACCGTCCAACAAAAAGGATGAAGGGAGTGTTGTGGCAGTTCAAGCACAAGATGACACACAGAGCACTGGCAAGCAGACTGCCAATGCAGATACCACAGTGACGCCAGAGGTGAAGAAAACTGGGAAGGTTGTTCCTAAAAAACAATCAAAGACCCCCATGCCTGAAAAGCGAGACAATGCAGCTGATACCAGTAAAACAGAAACAAAGTCTGACAAAGATGACAAAAAGGAAGAAAGAGGAGGAACTGGTGAAAAAAGTGGAGCAAAGACAGACAAGCAGAAAGCCTCTGATGTTGGCCATGTAAAGGGGAAAGTGAAAGATGGGGACAAGTCAAAAGATGAGAAAGTAACAAAAGAGAGGGATGGAAAGGACGAGGGGTTCAAAAGCAAATCTAGTAAGGAAGTGAAAGACAAGAGGAAGTCTGATGAACCTCCTCGTCACCCTGGATTTATTCTTCAAACAAAATGGACCAAAGATTCTAAAGTATGGTATCTTTAATTTGACTGTAAAAAGTATGCACTATTTGTACGTTTACTATATTATGTACTCAGTTTAATTTGTAATTTCTGGTACAGATACGTTCTTTGTCATTGTCACTGGATTCATTGCTGGATTATACAGATAAAGATGTTGAAGAATCAAATCTTGAGGTATACTCATTTTTTTATTTGCTCTTCATTGTAACACTACTTTCTGTCACCAAATTATGTACATATGGACTGTTTCTGATTCCAAGTTTATGTTGTATGTTTCTGGATTATTGGTTTTGCAGCTTTCATTGTTTGCTGAATCATTTTATGAAATGCTTCAGTTTCAAATGGGTTCTAGAATTTTGACATTTCTTCAGGTTGGTTAACCCTTTTTTTTATAGTTGATATCTGTCTTGGTTCTTCAAAGGCAGCCTACCTAAAATTTGGTTTACCATTTTTCTCCAGAAACTGCGCATAAAATTTGTGATCAAAAGAAATCAGAAAAAGAGGCAGAGGGATGATGAGCAAGAGAAGGATGATGTAAAAAAATCTCCTGTAAAGCGTCAAAAGGTAGATGATCCTTCTGTGAAGAGGGAGCCCACAAATATGGACACATCAAATCCAACCCAAGTAGATGATGAGAAAGCTGTTGTTGAGAATGAAAACTCTAGTAATAAGGAGGATGATGTGAAGATGGAAGATGGATCAGACGAGGAAGAAGATCCAGAAGAGGATCCTGAAGAGTACGAGGAAATGGAAAATGGTAGTCCCCAGCATGAGGCATCCAATGATAAAAATGCTGAGCAAGAGGTGAAAGCAGATACTAAATCTGAAAATATTACTACCAATAATAAAACAGCAGATGAAACTTCTAAAGAGGAGATTAAGGTTAAAGATGAGGTGCAAGAATCCAAGGCTGATGTACAGGTGAAAGAAGAAAAGGAAGGAAAGGACGACATTAAGAAAGAAGCTCCTGCTGTTAAGGAGGTTGTTGTGGACAGAGAATTGTTGCAGGTATTTTCTTGTACACTATGTAACACTTTGTTATATAGCTTCTGTTTGATAATTTATTTATAATCTGTCTACAATTGGCTTTGGATGAAGAAATAATTCTTTGATATCATTTATGGCAGGCTTTCCGGTTTTTTGATCGTAATCGTGTTGGGTACATCAGGGTAAGCACCGTGGTCTTTGTTTTGTTTGTTTCAAGCCTTCCTCAAGAATGATGACTAATAATTGTTTCTGTCCAGGTTGAGGATATGAGAATAATTCTCCATAATCTGGGGATGTTCTTTTCGCACAGGGATGTCAAGGTAAGAAAATCTATGAAGCTTCTTGATGTCTGTCATGTTATTGCCTGAAGATATTTGTTAAGCATATTCATCTTCTGCCTCCCATGATTTTTCATTGACCTTCCATTCTAATCTATTGTTATTCTATAAAAACAGGAACTAGTACAAAGTGCATTGTTGGAGAGCAACACTGGGAGGGATGACAGAATTCTTTATAATAAGCTAGTGCGGATGAGTGATATTTGATGTCCCTTTTGTGTCTATTTTCATTATCTATGGAGCACTAGAATTGCCTGTGTTGGGATTAATGGAAGTTTCTTTTGTAAAACTACAGTTGGACAGGTTTTGAATTTGTTTTTATTTGATTGTTGAAAGGGCTGGTAGTCTTTGGTTTTAACGAGGGTAAAAGTAAAATCTTTCTTGGCATTTACAATAATAAACCAAGTATTATATTTACATGTTTGACTTTTTTTAACATCATCTTATTGTGTAACTTTTCTGTTATTTATTCGTGGCCTGATTTTTCGAATTTTGGTGTGTATTTTGGAAATATAACTTTCGAGGAATTGGGATGGGTTGTATTTTTGAAAGAACTAATCAACTTCAAATTCAAACCAAACTTTAGAATGTTTTGATTTTCCAAATTGAAATCATTTTTGACGAAATCAGTTGGAGTTTACCTTGTTGCTGATTTGAAACTTGTTTTTAAATTATTTTTAGGTACAGATTAATATTATTATTCATGAATGTAAATGTGGAAATAAATGGGACACATACAGGGGCGGACCGACATATTACTTAGGGGGCGCCCCCCTTGACTTTTTTCTGAAAATTAAAATTAATGAGTGCGACTGTAAAAAAAACCGTATAAGTGTGTGCATTTAGCAAAAACTGGACAAATACTAGAAATAATATAAATGTCAGAGCATAAATTGATGTGCAAAATGTATTACGTGCGTAAATTGCATATAGGGATTGGGAGAAAATTGTCAATTCTCTTGACTTTATTTGTTTTTATTTAAACTATCAAATCAATACAAATCTTATATTTTTTTTTGGAAATTTTATTTAAATATTATATTTTATTAAATTTTAGTTAGTATTTACTATGCAATCAATTTTTATTCTTGGCTTTTTTAAATTATAAAATTTATAATAATTGTATCTTTTTTAAAGAGAAATCTTATCTTATGATTATATTTTACTAATTTTAGTTATTATATAACTGTTTTTATCTCTTGAATTTTTTTTAACTATAAAATCAATAACAATCTTATCTTTTGTTAAAAGAAGTATTTAAATATTATATTACTCATTCTTAGTTCACATTTAGATCCAAGAGAGATGAAGACTAATTCATAATTGATGACATTTATTAATTGGTAACAAAATTTTATCCACAAGGCATTGCACAATATGAGATGGTACAATTGAGGATACAACTTAATTACTTTGATCATTGGTTGGTAAATACTAAAAAAGCACAAGCTTATCCTCTTGTATATAAGGCGATAACTCTAATTTTCATATTTTCTTTGTCTACATTGTGTCTATAACGATTATAGAGAGATTTTTTTTAGATATGAATATTGTCCAGACTACACTTTACAATAAGATCAAACCACTAACATGAATATAGCTTACAAAGATAGCATTAAATAGATAGTGAGAATCTTTACATCAAGAGTGTTTAGTTGTTGAGCTCCCAACAATGGATGGTTTAACCTCCCATTGTTATGAGAGACTTACAAATACAAAATGGAAGCAAGAGGAATGGAAGAAGAATGAAGGAAGATGGAGGAATGAGACCCCAAGTGAGTGGGTTTTCCCTCATTTTTGTGCCCTAGCTTGGCCTCTTTTTCTCCCTTGGTTCTCTCTCTCTCTGGGTAAGTATTTTTTCCTTTTTTATACTTCAAAACACGCACTTTAGGTTTTTCAGAAGAGAAAGAGACTTTACAAAAATCAGTTCCCATCATGATCTGTACATTCCTTTGTAGCTAAAGACTCTCTCACGACCCTTTTCTTTCTTCAAAAACTCCAAAAACGCATAAAATGATCAAATTAAAGGTGTAAAACATTCTTTAAAACTTGTTACTTATAAGTAGGGGTGAAAATAGGTCAGTCCAGGCTAGACTTTTGCGTGTCTAAGCTTAACCCGCATCACTATCACTAAACATAAGGTTGACTTGTTACCTGTTAAAAATAATTTATTAAAGTCTGAGCCTAACCTGCATAAAGGTCTGGTCTGACTTGAAAGCCTATATACAAGACCTAATTAATTGAACCCAAACAAATAATTAAAAGTTAAAAATCAGCATAATAGACATTTTTATCTTATAAGTTATAAATTACCCAACATGATCTTATAAGTTATAGTTTAGCTAGACAGATCCACTATTCAGGTTTAGTGTGCTTTTTTAAAGTTTGCATCCTGACCTTTTTAATTAAAAAGATTTTTTTTAAAAGTTTAAATTTGACATTTTTAATAAACGGATCAGACCAAATCAGGCCAGATCATGAGCTCCTAACAAATTATCTGACCTATTTCCACCCTTATTTATAAGGATCTAATTATGTGACTAGTGGCCAGGCTGACCACGATCATGGTAAAACTTGTAAACGCTGATTCCACCAAAGCCGTGCTTCATCCCTTAGTGCTCCATTTGTTCCCAATTTATAGGCTTTTCACCCATTTTCCAAATAGAAGCGGTCACACACTAATACAAAACCATGAACTTTGTTAAAAAAGAGAGTACAAAAACATGATTATGACATGAAAACTCACTAAAAAAAAATACTATCATATTCGAATTTATCAATCAATTTACCACAAATGCATATGAAATCCTATATATATAGTATATCCACCATTAATAAATACACATATATACTTACTTTCTCTTCCATATATATCTTTTTTCACTCCATTTTTCTTGAATAATGGTTTTTATGCTTCATATTTTTTTTTTAAAAATTTCATCAACTCATTTTATTTTTTTGGATTAGTTAAGTTTTTAGTTCTTTAAGGCCTCCACTATTTTGGGTTCTAATTTTTAGTCTCTAAAATAATTTGTCCATTTTTAGTCCCTTATTTATTTCGAACAATAAAAATAAATAAAGAACTAAAAATAGACAAAACAAATGCAAGGGACTAAAAATTCTGATAAAAAATTAACGAAAGACTAAAAATTATAAAAAAAACTTTTGAAGAATTAAAAATTAGAATATGAAAAAGTTAAAGAAATAAAACTTAATTAACCCTATTTATTTTTATCTCTCTTCTTATTATATCATATTAATTATCATTTTTGTACTATTGTTTTTTACCTCTCATTAAGTGTTGAATAGCACTTGCATTGTCTAAAAATCATTTTTTTTTCTTCTATATTTATCTTCATTTTTGGTTACGTTGTGCAACTTTCTCTGTCTTTCTTCACCCAACATCAATGCTCCTCCACTGTATATAGGTTGACGGTTGGACTGCTATAACTGCTGCTTAAGAACAAGTAAAAGGTCTGATTTGGGTTTGCTAGCTTATATTGTATCAGTTTGTCATTCAAAAATGGGAAGGATTTCATGCTGTGAGAAGGTAGGGTTGAAGAAAGGACCATGGGCCCCGGAAGAAGACAAAAAGTTCATGGCTTATGTTGAAAAGCATGGCCATGGGAACTGGCGTTCAGTGCCTGCCAAAGCGGGTAATATTGATACAACTTGTGTATGCCCTTTTCTGAATCTATAGTCTAAAATGTTCTTGATACTGCGGGGGATCGAAGTTTAAATCCTAATTTTATTTATGTTACAACTTACAAACATGTATATCTAGGTCTTGAAAGATGTGGAAAGAGTTGCAGACTGAGATGGATTAACTACCTTAAGCCTGATATAAAACGAGGAAACTTCAGCATGGAGGAAGACCACACCATTATTCAACTTCATGCTCTTCTTGGAAACAAGTGACCTTTATTTTCTCTTGGTTTTGAAATTTGTCTAGTGTTAAATAGAATGGTTTATCTAGCTGCCATCGTAATTATATATTAATTTCCCATTTTTCTATTGTTAATTAGATGGTCAATCATAGCAGCTCACTTGCCTAAGAGAACAGACAATGAGATAAAGAATTATTGGAACACCAACATCAAGAAAAAGACTCATCAGAATGGGGTTAGATCCCATTACCCACAAACTAATAAAACCCAACACACTTGAAGCCTATGACAAGTCCAAGAACACAATCAATATGTGCCACGTGGCTCAATGGGAGAGTGCTCGAGTTGAAGCAGAAGCAAGAGGATCTATGTTGCAAGTGGGCTTTGGCTCCTCACATCTTCCTAGGCTAATCTTAAGCAAAATCCCAACTCATCCCTGTCTTTCATCATCTGATTCACTAACAAACAAACACAAAGTGCATAACATGTATGCCCTAATGCTTGCCACAAATCTTGATCTAAGCGGGACTTATTTTGATGCAAACTTAATAAGAAAACAAGCCAGGTCCAAAATGTAAGGGGGTGTATGTGTTGAAAAATGAGGATGCAAGTAGCAACATTTATTTTGTTTAAAATTTTATAAGAAAACGGGCCAGGCCCAGAAGGTGAGGGGTGTATGTGTGAAAAAAGGAACGTGGTATACAAATGAGTGTTTCAATCTTTGCAAAAGAAAATAATTTATTTGATAATTAAATTAGAGAATTTAATTTAATCAAATAAATATTTTAGTGAAATATTATTATCTTCTTTGCTAGCACCAAAAATATAATTAATATGAATAAAGAATATTATTTTGTAAATATGAAAATTATCCATAAAATAAGAATAAGATTTCATTGCTACATATCAGGATCAGATCACGTGATTACTTATCGTAATTAAACATGTGATTATTTGAGAATTATCTTTGTCTTATATCAGGAAACTTCTTAAGATAAAAAGTTGAGATAATTTTTATTTTCAAATACAAAGATAAAGAGATATAAAATTATTTAAAATAAAATCTCTATTTTTTGAAAAAAGCTCAAATCTATATCTCTTTAAAATTATAAATAGAAGTATCCACTTAAGAATAAAGTTTACTAAAAATAAACTAGAAAAGTTCAAACCTAGTTTTATACCTAAAAAGTAAAAAAGAGGATCTCCTCTTTAGAGTTTCATTCATCAAAAAATTGATAGCAAAAATTGGCTTCGGTATGGATACACATATATAAAGTCTTCATACTAAAGAAAATTTTTGTTATTTCAAAAGTTCATCAATAGGTACACATTTATTATGTTGTGTGTTTCAATATAATTTAAATGTAAAATAAATCCTTTTTATTCTGTTATGCGTGTTTTGAACACCCTTTTTCTTTCATACATATTCTATGTTCTGGCTTATGAGCTATGGAGAATGGACTTTGACACAGATTGTGAAGACTTGGACATAGTTAATGTCTAAAATTTAAGATATGGGAACACAATATACATATACAAATAGAGAGACTCCAATGAAATGAAGCATGAGTAGCATATAACTAAATTTCTAAATTGATGGTATTTTTTTTAAAAAAATTAATATTTTATATTTTTTCAAGTGTATGTGTTATATAAAGGGAATACCTTAAGTGTTACTTAATAAAAATGTTAGACAAGTGATTGAAAAAATATCAGTATAAAAACATATCCAGCACAATGAAATTTTATACAAGAGATGAGGCTTCCATCCTTCATAACTTACGAGCCATTCTAGATTTGAATATTCCTCAAACACTCGTCCTGATATGATATTAGTCGGTAGTAGGGCTGTCAAATGAATCATGCTAATTAAGTACAATCATGTGTGGTGAGTGGTATATTGGATCTCAAGTCAAATATTGAAGGACCGACCTTCACAGTAACAATCCTAAATTTGGCAGCATCTTTTCAAATCAATCCAAACAACAATTGTACAATGCCATTTAATAGAAGGGAAGGGGAGTGCTCAGGTCACGTGGTCTTGCGTTGGCATGATGGGCATTTCATCACATGCTATATATATAAACTCTTGTGCCTTGGTAGGTGGGCCATTCAATTCTCACGGTTTGTGGGGCCATTGATTCATGCATCTTTAACTCTTGGACATTGTTACAGGAAAAATTGTGTCATCATCTACCACCTGTACAGAATAAATAACATCCTAGGTAGAATTTTACTGCCTATTTTCCTGAAACGACCCTTTTTTTAATCTGCAGTATAAGATGAAATGTTTTTAATTAGGAACACTGAATCCCTGATCTTCTGTATCTAATGTCCCATAAATCTTGAGAATAAACAAAATGTATCTTTATGCCCCAAAAATTATAATTTTCTCTAGTAAAAGAAGAGACAAGAATATATATATATATATATATATATATATATATATATTTTGAAAAAATTATGGGGTGTAGTAATATATATCAAGATTGGTAATAGGACCTTTCGGAAATAGATTGGTAATATATATCAAGATCTAGTTAATGATCAAATATAGCTATGATTGATGACCAAGATGAAGCTGAAACATATGTGTGTATAGTTGCAATTTGCTAGCTTGAAGTGTTTTGATGAGTGTCTAGATCCCAGATGAGGTCATAATTGTAATTATTTTTTGTTTGTTTTCTTCACAGAATGTGGGTTCTTGTGTGTGTCTCATGCATGAAAAGGGTAGAACACTTCAAGATTTGATGGCTCAAATTAAAGCTTCAAAAGAGATCCAAACAAGTAACATGAAGTAGATAATAACTAGGAATAAAAAGTGATTTGAAAACACTTCAAAAACAGTGAAAAAATATCATGAAGAACAAATTAGTAGATTACTAGATCAATACTTATAGGACATATGATGTATTTCGGGAAGAGATATAAAAAAATGAAAAATGTTAATAGAGTACCTTTAAAATAAAACTCTTAAACATAAATGAACAAATTTTCAACGAATTAGAAAGTAGAAAAACGAGTAAACACTATATGGACAAATTTCTTTTAAACAAAAAGCTAGAAAATAAAGGACGCCGGTATAGGGACCTACCACTTTGATCGTTACCCATCTTCATAAAGATGACAGATAAATGTATTAAGTTTAAGGTTTTCATATAGTGTACCAATATTAATTTATACTTATTACAGTATCAATGACCTACCATTGCATGAGTTCATATATATCATTATCGATATATAGGTTAACTTTTCGACTGCTGCTGCTGCATAACAAGAAGCATAAGGACTGATTCTGGTTTCCTTGTATCAGTTTGTCATTCAAAATGAGAAGGATGCCAGGCTGTGAGAAGGTAGGTTTGAAGAAAGGACCATGGACACCTGAAGAAGATAAGCAGCTCGTTGCTTATATTGAAAAGCACGGCCCCGGAAACTGGCGTTCAGTGCCTGCCAAAGCAGGTAATACAACTTTTGTATACCCTTTTTTGTTTCTCAATCTATGTGAATCGAGGTTTTAATTTGCGGTTGTAAACACGATTTAGGTTTTGTTACGATCCTTGATATTGAGGACAAATGCAGCCGATCGAAAAGGTTGCAATTGCAGTTGCGATGTGAATGCAGATACTCCAAAAACTTTTATAACCTAGTTATGAGTGCAAATGTTCTTAATCCTTTGAAAAATCAAAGTTTAAATCCTAATTTCATTTGTTACATACATTTATATCTAGGTCTTGAAAGATGTGGAAAGAGTTGCAGACTTAGGTGGATTAACTACCTCAAGCCTGATATAAAACGAGGAAACTTCAGCATGGAGGAAGACCACACCATTATTCAACTTCATTCTCTTCTTGGAAACAAGTGACCTTTCATTTCATTTGGTTTTCAGATTTTTCTATTGTTATATCTAATTAATGGTTAATCATATAATGCTTACAAGGTAATCAAGTTGCCATTTTTTTTTTGTATATTTGTATTTGCAAGCACAGATGGTCAATCATAGCAGCTCACTTGCCCAACAGAACGGACAATGAGATCAAGAACTATTGGAACACCAACATCAAGAAAAGACTCATCAGAATGGGCTTAGATCCCATTACTCATAAACCAATCAAATCCAATACGTTTGAAGCCTATGATGAGTTCAAAGACACCACAAATATGGGCCAAGTGGCTCAATGGGAGAGTGCTCGACTCGAAGCTGAAGCAAGAGGATCTCTGTTTCAAGTTGGATCTGGCTCCTCAAATCTCCCTAGGTTATACTTAAGCAAAATCCCAACTCAACCTTGTACTTCATCATATTCACTTTCAAATGAACACAAGACAGTGTATAACATGTATGCCCTCGTGCTTACGACCAATCACGACCTTCAATCATCGGTATCCACTTTGAGCGTTCCCAAGCTTCCTGAAGTCTCTACCATTATTGGAAAATTTGCCAACGTGGAAAGCTTACTCTCATATAAGAATGATGATAATGTCGTAGAAATCAGTAGCCAAATTCAAAATGTAGTGGAAGGTTGTGGGGCAAACTTGCAAGATGATGACATTATAATGGCCGTGGAAGCGTTTAGAACGGCAAAATGTGAAAGCATTCAAGAATTGCTTAATGAATCCGCTGTCAGAGAAGGTTTAATATAATGATTTTTTTTATAGAGATGTGTTTGTGACTTTCTGTTTGGAGGGGTTTTCAGTATCATAATTATGTGTCTCGCGTTGTGTGTTGCTTATATGACAGGTGCTGAAGGCTGGCTCTGTTAATTATCAGGAAACAGATACTTAAATTTTAGTTTTAATTTCTCATGTTTGGATGATAGTCTTGAGCGTTAATTGTTGTGCTTATGATCCAGTTTCCTTTATTCTTAATGAATTATTTGACTTAACAAAAAAAAAAAAAAAAGAATACTTTCATGAAAGCCAAATTAACTAAGATGTCACAACACTTCTTTCACTTGCCAAGTCAAATAAAATAGGAAATAAAGCTTTTGTCTTCCCTTTAGCATATAGTAGCTTCTCGTGTAAGTTTAGCTTTGGATTTTTGAGAAAGCATTGTTATTTTTAAAAAAATATTATTATTATATTTAAATATATATTAATATAAAGTCTAATTACTTATTTGATTGTTATACTTATACAAATTTTATCTTTTAATTTCTATAATTAAAAATTATCTCTTTTAGTCTTTATATATAGTATTTTTAATCCCTATAACTTTAGATAATAGGAACTAAAAGAGATTAAAAAAATGGTATCAATTAAAAAAGATTAAAAATAATGTATGCGGATTAAAATCAATAATTTTTAAGTGTAGAGAGTAAGGTATAATTTGTGTAACTTTAAGAATTATCTTAATAATTAAACCTTCACATAACTAGAACATCTGTTTTCAAAAGATCAATTTATAATTTAAATAATTCATTTGATTTGATTTTGTTTATAAGTATCCTTTTTTTGAAACGTGTTTATAAATGCCTTATAACATATGTTTACTCTCATTTCATATTAATGGGGGAGCTTCATTGAAAGCTGTGATGAAAGGGATGTATCCCTTGTTTTCAATCTATCACCTGCGTACCCATATATGCAGGGTGCAGATTTAAATGCATTTTGAGAAAAAGTTACGTAGCTGAACAAATTCTGTACGTTAACTTGCCTGTTTCGAGCTTCAGATGAATTAATAGAGGGGCTTTAGAAACGTGCATATATAATTTCAAGTGGTATCATATTGTTTTTTCCTATTTCCATGTAAAGTGATATTTAACAAGACATCTCTTTTTATATATGGACTTACTAAATTTGAAGTTAATTGATGTCAGGCATAACGTGACTAAAGTAGGTTTCAGCATCTCGCACTTTAGATGGTGAATATCCTTTGTTAAGAGGATAAAATAGAGATTTATAAAACAAAAGACTCTGATGTTAAATTAAATAGGTGAATTAGTTAAAAATTGAATTGAAAATTATGAGATAGAAACAAATATTTATATAATGGAGTAAAAGTTTCATGTCCTTGTTTATAGGGGATATTATATATGTGGAGTAACAATCATTGTATATAATTTTTAACTTGTAGATAAATTGTGAGACTTATAGATGATTGTTAATAAATAATTTATAGCTTGTTGATAGTCCAATTTATTATAGATAATTAAATACTTATCATTTAATAAAGGAGTTGTAATATTATCAATAATATTTAAATATTAAGGTATTTAGAAATAATCTGTCGACTTGATAACTCTACAAAGAATCCGTACTCCTGTGTTAGGATTGACGTACATATTAGAACGTCATGTCACTTATCATGTCCATTTGATAGACCTCATACAATACAATATATGATGATATAAAGATTAAATTAATAAAAATAATATAATAATTAACCTAAAATATATTTTTACTCCCTCAATCTTTCTCATCATATCGCCAGCATAAATATTTTTACTTTATCATCATCTTTTTCACCTGTATCAATCTTTTTCGATCCTCTTTGAATATCATAAACTAAATAATGAGGAACAATTAATAAAAATATTAGTTCAATTAGAGGGGGTTTCCAGAATTGGTGGAAGGAGTCTTTCTCTTTCGAGAAGAAGTTTTCTTAGAAGCGCCTTTACTGTCATCATCACTATCCCAGTCCTCTCTGATTTCCCTTGACTAGGAAATTTGGCAGGAATTTCTGAAATATTGAGATAAACAATAGTCAAGTCAGTAAATAATATGAAATAAGTAAAAAGATTCATTCAAAAAGAATTTTAGCATTAGGTGCTATCGTTATACACTCCACCCAATCTTATGGAACAAGTTTTGACAGGATAGATAGTCGCCACGGTCAATTTTGGCGAAAGTTGTTGTTTTATCTTTAGGGGTTTTTTCGAGTTTATATATAAATAAGAAGGGGAATAATTCTTGAATCCAATTAAGGAGGATTTCATAAATCTTTACTTATACCAAAAGAGGCTTTCGGCTAAATGGGAAGATTTTTTGGGCACAGCCTATCAAAATTTGTTCCTCTTTTGGGTTAATTACTCTTCTATTATGCTTATTTTTCTCTATTAATTTTGTCTTAAGGGCAAAAACTGCTTCTTGAAAGTTGAAATTAGGGTGAGTAGGATGATAACACACATGGTAGAATTTTTTTGAATTTGTTAACTTTGAGGGAGAGCTCGTGTTTACCTTTATTCCTTTGTTAGTGTCCTGCACAAAATAATGAGAATTGATTAATTTCTCTAGACAATAAACAATGGAAATAGGTCTCTAGGAATAATATTTTTTCCACCAAGTATGGAAGTCCAAGAAGCTTGATTTGAAAGAAAATAGATGGAGTTGAAGCTTCACTTTTGGAGTGCCCTTTTCAATAACCTTTGGAATAAGGTTTTCGTCACCTTGGATTTGAGAGGGAGATGCCATTTTTTTATACAACGGCATTGGAGGCAATGGGCAGAAAATAATGTCCCAATTAAGTTAGAAAAGCACTCAAAATTTTGATTAACTTTGATTGCTGACCAGGAGTGTCACATGGAAAACCTTTGCTAAGCCAGCTAGGTCCTTTTATTCTGTTGTTAAAAAAAGGAGCCAACTTTTCATTGAAATTCTTGATCTGTAGGAAAGCCTTGATATACTTAATATAAATTTCGTAATTGCAAAATTCTTTACTTGGAGTCAAGTAAGTCAAACGGGTTCCTTCCATTTCAATGGGATATCTGGAGTGAGTCTTTCTATGGTGATATGGCTGGCCAAAATAGTATTCAACCAGAGTTGGACAATCCATAAAGGGCCAATTAATTATATATGCTTCATTTTTCCTGGAGTGCCCATTATTTCGACAAACATCGTCCATCACTTTGAAAAGTGAAGCTAGCAAAAATTTGCTTAGGCAAATGCCTTCCCCAAATAAGGCTTGAGCAGGATTATAGCAATACATTGGAATTTGAAGCGAACACGTGCATAGAAGGTGTGAAGGTATTCAATACATCAGGAAAACAATATGTTCTTCGTCAGGGGTCTCTTCAGAATCTTTCATATTCTTTACGATAAATCCACCATAAGATTTAAAACTCCAATAAATTTTATCTCATTCTTGTCAATTTTGTCCTCAAACAAACCCAATACATATGTTTTTCCTAAAGGTTTGAGACCTGTTATAGTTGCAATATCCAAAGTAGGAGAAACAAGACCATATGGTAGTTCGAAAGCATGGAGACTTTGATTCCAAAATAGAAAGGAGGCCATCAACATAGGCATGTCCAACTTACTACATCATATTGAAAACAAAACTAAAGTTGGGGTGAAGAATGGTTTCTCACTCTTATAAATGGGGGAAGAGAAATTAAAGGATTAAAAATTTTAATCTTAAAATGAGTTAGTGGCATTTATATTAGTGGGCAAGAGCGGTTATAAGTCTCAAGCTTTAATCATGGCTTTTCTTGGATAGCATGATATCCGTTGCACGTTAAAACATCTTCTACAAGACATTTAATGCCTATTATTTACCTGAAACTTTGGAAATGATAAATATGTCATTATTAAATATCAAAGAACAAATACACTATGTTTTCAAAATTAAATTCTCGAACACAATATTTTTGAGATATATGTTATATCTGTTAAATAAAATTTCCTAAGTGTGAGATAAGTAGTTTTCTAGGAAGGTAGTTTTGACAAGTACACACTATGATTAGGGATGAGAATAAGCTGAATTATGATTAGGGATGAGAATAGGCTGAATTGATAACGAGGATCTATAACTTGATCTGTTTAATAAAAAATGTTAGGTTTAGGTTTTTTTAAAAAGTCTATTTAGTTAATTAGGTTAAGTTTAAGCTTATAAAATAATTTATTAAGTATGATAGGATGACTTATTTATTCATTTAAATATAATAAAAATTAATATATATATATATTATTTTATATTTAATATTTTAATAATTTTATATAATTAATAGAATAAATATTTGAGACAAAAATGTCTTTTAGACTAATAAGTCTATTAGACTTTTAAAAAGACAAGTCAGGCCTAAGTAAAAGTTTTTGATAAACTAATAGGTCAGACTAGATTGAACATAATTTTTTTAACATGTTAAGCCTATTCATGTAAAGTCTAACTTACCTATTCTCACCTCTAGCTGTGATATTGAATAACATTGAAAAATGGTATTTAAGAAGATTAAAAGTATAAATATTTATCAAAATATATTTTTAATAAGTTTTTATTGTAAATGAAATGTAGTTATATCAATAAGTGTTTGTTTTTTAGAAGACTCTTTTTTACAGCAATTGGTTTCAATGTTAATTCCACATGTGTATTTCGAAGTACTCGAGGAAATTCGAATTCAAATCGAAAGAAGCAGTTGCAGCGATTTTTGTAGAAGACACACCAAAACAAGCGACACTATTAGAAATACGAAGTTGGAAAATGTTTACATATGTGAAAATCATATAATAAATTGTTAGTGTTAAAAATCTATAAATAAAGTCTTCAATAATCATTTTTCTTTGTGTTAAATTACTACCACTCAAATCCTCCTATTTCATTCACACTGCACACACATATGACTATCGATTTGAAGGTCGTTGTTTGTATATTCTTTCCACTTTTAGTAAAATATATTTTTGTTTTATTTATTTTTTCTACACTTTCTTTCAATCCTTTAACTTTTTTAATCTCAATTTCTTTCCAAAATTTTACTTTTCCAATCTCAGTTTTTTTTATCGCAATTTAAAACAAAGTACTTTAAACTACCATAATGAAAATTGTTATTGAAATTATGATTATTATTTTTATGAATATATAAATAATTAATTCTCTTGAGTTGGAAAATTATAGTTGTTTGTTTAATGAAAAAAAAATTACAACAAAAATAAGAATTTTTTCCTATGATAAAAAAAACTTATTTATTAATAAAATCTAGCGTGAAACTATAGTTATTTAGATTGGAATTCATCGAAAACATTTTTTATAGTGTAGTGATTTTTCATTTCATTCCATACAAAATAAATTATATTTTCTTGCTTAGTGAGCATTTCTTATCCTATTATTTAGCAAAAAAACGGGTTATCCTATAAAAACCATAACAATAAATTAAGTGAAATAAAAACATAAAATAGTGATCTCTTATCTTAAGTAATATATTAATATCATGCCAAAACTATTTTTAACTGAAAAATATTATCTTATTAATAAAACTACTTTGGTGGCAAATAATAGTTCGTAGCAACAACTAGTGGCATGCACTAACTCCCTATTATAGTGATTAGGACATTTCATATACATTTAATTTGCACCGCCTCTTCTGTACTCATCTGCATGCATGATGATTATTATCTGTTATAACATTTTTCGTGTTGGTTGTTTATAAGCCGTACACTGCTTTAATTTACTTATCCATTAGGAAACAAGTGAAATTTTACTACTCAACCAGCTATTTGCAACTCCTTGCTCATTTTTTCCATTTTGAAAGATATCGTGAAATATTTAATTCTTTTAAAAGATGCATAAATTTGACTTCGAAATATACTTAATTAAGAAGAAAAAAAATACTGAATATAAAAAGCTAATTATATATTAATGATGCCAAAAAAAAAAAAACATCTCCAACTTCAGCAAAGTTTGTTGCTCCTCCGAAAAAAGGACAGTGTGTTGACATGATTTAAATTAGCTTAATCTTCAATAATTTATAAATATATACTATTATGCGATTTATGTCCTCTCTCTCTCTCTCTCTCTCTCTCTCTCTCTCTCTCTCTATATATATATATATATATATATATATATATAGATTCGAATGCAACCTTTACAACATCATGCTAAAATTCTTTAATTATGTGAGAATCTCAATCTCTTCGTAATTAAAACGAAGTTATCCGTGCCGGTCCATTTTTTGTGGCAGTTATACGTATATACTAGTTGAACTGGAAATATGCCATGTATTTTTTATTTTATTTTATTTTATATGTAAGATATTAATTGAACCTCCTCACAGGTGAAGCTCCCGAACAGAAGTATTGCACCCCATTACTCAATTCCAGAGAACATATATATATATATATATATATATATATATACATATAATGTGTTCTAAGCTATATATACCACCCTATTAATTATCATGTCTCTGAAATCTATATAACCAAAACTGTGATAGGTATTAATAACCAAAAACCACAACCAAATCATTATTACTCCATATGTCCAAAGGCATTATAAAAAAATTTAGGAATTCCCAAAGACAGGATATCTGATATGTTGGCTTGCATGGGATTGTAAGATTTTGGGCAAAGTCTGAAGCAAAGTATAGGAGAACAAATTTGTCATTTAACACGAAATGGCTTTCTAGCTTGCACGTAAGTTGAAGCAGGAATGATGTTGCCTAGAAGTGTGTGATGAATGATGATGATACAGTCTTGCCTAATATGCATGTGTGTCAGTGATAATGGAAAAGCGATGCATGCATATAAGTTGATGATAAATTTGCAATACCAAAGTCGATCTAAATAATCTTCCACTTGCAATTAAGAAGGATCCAAAAGTGAGAGAAATAGGATGCCTATATTATCAAGAATGTTGCCAATCTTTAAGAAATTAAAAAAATATATATTTATTATAAAAAATGTAAAAAAAAAGATAGCAATATTTTATGCATTTTTTAATCAGCAAAGATAATTAATTATAGAGTAAATTACATTCGCACCTCCTGTGTTTTACTCAAATTTCACCTGATACCCCTTCCTTTTTGTACCTTACAAAAAACCCCTTAATTGTTTAACTCACATTACACTCAGACCCCCTCCCTTCTAAACACCGTTTAATAATTTGACAGAAATTAGGCACATGCTGTCACATGACTTTTATTGAAATTTTATATCTAAAATACCCTCATCTTCTTCCTCTCAACAAGATATTTTAAAACTCTCGTTTTTTTTTTATGTAATTGGACGTGAACATACCTTGTTGGTACGCAGTGTTAACACCCTTCCTTCTTTTTCATGTTCTTCAATTTTTTAGTTCAATTTTTTTCTCTGATTGAATATGTTTATTCGCTTCAAATTTTAGTGTTTTGTTTTTGCATTTGTGTTTTTAACTCCTTTCTTTGAAATATTTCTTTATGACAAGGTGTTTGATATAATATCTCGGTCAAGAGTTACAAATACATCATAACACATCATAATGTTAAACTAAAAAGATTGAGTAATTCAACAATTTTAATCTTTAATTAATTCTTTCTCATTGCAGTTATTGTATATACCCAAAAAACAAAAAATA
>PYAF01002466.1:336446-359073 GCA_007407185.1 Glycine tomentella
GGAGGAGATTCTTGTGATGAGGAATTGATATAAGACCGTTTCTGCGCTTCCGTTTACTCAATAGTCAACACTCAACAGGTACACATCAATTTTTTTTGTCTTTTAAAGCAAGTTCATCTTAACTTCTACTTTATTGAGTGCCCACCCTTCTTTAGAATCCTAGATCCGCCCCTGTATATATATATATATATATATATATATATATATATATACGTACCCCATAGAAAAGCTCCTCCAATATATCCTCTCTTTATAATTTAACGTTTGAACTGGCACTGCTAAACAACAAGCTCAAGGTTTGTTTCGGGTTTCCTTATATCAGTTTGTCACTAAAAATGGGAAGGATTCCATGCTGTGAAAAGGTAGGGTTGAAGAAAGGACCATGGACATCGGAAGAAGACAAGAAGCTCGTGGCTTATGTTGAAAAGCTTGGCCATGGAAACTGGCGTTCAGTGCCTGCCAAAGCAGGTAATATTACAAATTCTGTATAGCTTTTTTTTTTTTAATCAATCTGAGTCTTAATATTCTTGATCCATCAAGGACTTGAAATTTCATTTGATGATCAAATTTTAATTCCTAATTTTGTATGTTCCGTACATGCGCGCGTTCAGTGCCTGCCAAAGCGGGTAATACAGCTTTTTTATACTTTTTTTCTCAATCTATGAAAGAAGGTTTTAAATTGCGGTTGCAGACACAATAAGGTTGCAATTGCAGTTGCGATTCAGATACTCCAAAAACAACTTTTAAAACCTAGCTAGCAATGAGAGTAAATGTTCTTAATCCGTTGAAAAATCAAAGTTCAAATCCTAATTTTATTTGTTACATCCATTTATATCTAGGTCTTGAAAGATGTGGAAAGAGTTGCAGACTTAGGTGGATTAACTACCTCAAGCCTGATATAAAACGAGGAAACTTTACCATGGAGGAAGACCACACCATTATTCAACTTCATGCCCTTCTTGGAAACAAGTGACCTTTAATTTCGTTTGGTTTTCATATTTTTCTTTTGTTATATCCAGTGGTTAATCAAGTTGCCATTTTATTTATATCTTTCCCCATTTTTCATTGTTAGATGGTCAATCATAGCAGCTCACTTGTCAAAGAGAACAGATAATGAGATAAAGAACTATTGGAACACCAACGTTAAGAAAAGACTCATCAGAATGGGGTTAGATCCCATTACCCACAAACCAATAAAAACCAATACTTTTGAAGCCTATGGTGGTGGCCATGGCCAGTCCAAGGATAATATAAATATGAATCACATGGCTCAATGGGAGAGTGCTCGAATTGAAGCTGAAGCAAGAGGATCTGTGTTTCAAGTTGGATATCACTCCTCACATCAACCTCAGCTAATCTTAAGCAAAATCCCAACTCAACCTTGTTCTTCATCATCAGATTCACTATCAACCAAACCCAACACTGTGTATAACATGTATGCCCTCGTGCTTGCGACAAATCATGACCCTTTATTGCCGGTATCCACATTGAGCATCCCCTGTTGGCAGGCTCCTTCGTCAGTCTCTACCAATATTGGACAATTCACCGACACGGGAAGCTCACTCTCTTCTGAGGGCAACGTTAACATCTCAAAAACTAGTAGTCAAGCTCAAAAGATAATGGAAGATTATGTGTCAAACTTGCAAGATGATGATATTATGGTGGCCGTGGAAGCATTTAGAACAAGATGTGAGAGTATTCAAGAATTGTTTAGGGGGTCCAATGACGTGGAAGGTCCAAACAATGATTCTTTTGAAAGAAATGTGTAGAAGAGTGTGGAAATATTGGAAAGTTCAATTTTCATACTTTGCTTGTTGTTTCAGTGTGTGATTTTGTTACTTCTGTTTCGTGGGGTTTTCTTTTTCATATTGGGTTGGGTGTCTCATTATGTGTTGTTTATGAGGTTGATTTTTTTGGCTTCATGTTGTGTTGGACTATATGATAGGTGCTGAAGTTTAATTTGATTCTGTTATCAGGATACAGAACTTGTATGGTAGTATTCTCATGTTTCGGTTCGAGTCTAATTGAACATTCTTTGTTCTTAATTAATATCTAGCTAGTTTCATTTGTTTCTAATATTGAAAAGAAATTTCTGCGATGGCCTAGGTTTTGAGGTGCTACCTATCAGCTCTTTCCCTATGTATAGTCCTTATTCTGCGTTGTCCTTAGTGATTTGTTGTAATGGAAATTCATGTGATGAAAGAGATGTATTCATTGTTTTCAATCGACCACCTATAGTCCTACATAAATGTTCCAAGTATTCAGGGTACATATTTAGATGCATTTTGAAAGAAAAATTACGTACCCGACCAATTCTGTTAACTTACCTTCGGATGAATTAATAGGGGCTTCAGAAACATGTATATATAATTTTATAGGTGTAAATGTGTTTACATTTTTTCAGGTAAATCATGATATTTAATATTATGATGATTAGATATTCAATATTTGTTTTTATTCTTTTTAATTGAATTGTTTAAATTAATTTCCTTTATATTCGTGTATGTAGTTTAAAAATTTGTAATTATGTATACCTGTACACATTCCTTGAAAAAAGATGTGTAATATATTTTGCCTAGCTTATGAAAAAAATTAAATAAATATATTGACCATAATTTGCTAGTTGTGAGAATTTGACGATCCAGGCCGGATAGATTGATGAAGTCCATTTTTTTTCTATTTATGTTTCTTTCTTTTTTTCAATCAATATAAAGTTTGATAGTTTTGCAATGTGTTTTTCTTCTTTTTCAATCTTTATTCTCTTTGTCTTCTTTCTTTTATATAACATATGGAGGGTTTCTCGATCTTCATAAAATATTATTCAAGTTTTTGAATACAATCTAAATGTAACATTATGTTACTGTCACACTGACTTTTTAACCTGTTTTCTATAACTTATTTGTTATTGAGTGAATGTTTTGAAGTTTAACCCACTCTATTTGAGTTAGATAATAAAGTTTTCATTACCAAATTTAATTACAACACAATTGCAATTTAATGATTCAAATTCAAATAAATATTAGTTTCATAGTCAAAAGATATAATTATATAAGTTTGTGAGGATACATAGAAGTCTTACCAATAAATAAAAAATCCTAATTACAGTTGTTACCAAAAAAATAGTAGTTATCCTAAAATAAGGATGGACAAAATGTAGAAGACAAGTCATTGGCCAAATGAAATGTTCAATTTCATAACCCTGATTTTTTTTGTTGAGACAAAAATTTCATACCCCTGGCCCTGATTGCTTGCAGTAAAACACGACTTATATATTAATCATTACATTTTTAGTGTTACTAATTATGTGAAGTCATATATTGTATACTCATAAAATGTTATTTAAAATTTTCTTCATATTACATAAATGTAATTCACCTTAGAAATTGTTTTTCGTACATGATATGGGAAACAATAAATTTGAATAAAGTAAACTATTTTTTATTTTGTATTTTTCATTATAATTCTGCTTATTGTTCATTTTATTTGCTTACCTTGTTTTGTTTTAATGTCTTAACAAACACAAGGACAATCTTCATTTGATTATAGACATCAACTTGGATGCCTCATCATCACTGGGATTCTTAGATGCACTCTATTTATCATTTGATTATATACATCAACATGGGATGCCTCATCATCACTGGTAGTGAGAAATGGTGGCATAAAAGGATTTTTAATTTCTGTCTCCTATCAGCTTGGCAAGCGAACCAATTCGTGATGCAACATTCAATTTTTATGGGTGTTTTGGATTATGTTTTTAGATCCAGTGTGATGCAATTAATTGTAATTCAGTTATAGGATTTGTATCTTATTTTATGCAGCTATATATCTGCTCGTATAGGATAAGATTCGTTTTCTATTACGTAGGTTCAGTTTTACACTATATCCATTCATGAGATCGGTTCTTCATTTTTGGTGATCTGCATTCTGCACTCTCGGATGGTGCAATGCAGGGATATTTTGTTGGAGTGATTTGTTTTTCCATCACTTCTTGTGCTTAGTAATGAAATTATCATTGCCGACAAAAAAAAAATGGGAGAAGTAGCCAGACATGTAATGAATTATACTATCTCCGTTTATATATATATATATATATATATATATATATATATATATATATATATATAAACAAACAATAATTTTCTCTCTCTTAAATATAAGAAACATATTATCATTTTTAATTATACTAATTACTAATTTTTTCTATACTCTTATTTATTGTAAAAACTATATTAATGAGATAAATCATATTTAATGGTGAAAAAAGTAATCTCTTAAAAAATGAGTAGTGTCATTGAATGTAATTACTACTTAAATTAATTAATTTAATGGATATTTTTGAAATAAAATTTAAAGTTATCAATAATTAAGAATAACTAACTTAAGCTATTTTTATTATTCTTGAAATATTAATTATTTGTTTCTTATAAATAGAATTGTACATAGTTTTTAGTTTAGGGATTGTAATGAGGGAAATTGCACTTTTCTTTTTATATTATATACGAGATGTTATATTTTATAGGGTTAACTGTATTTTTGGTATCTATATTTTAGTTTTTGTAATCTCAATTTCTCAAATCAAAACCTCATATTTGTAAAATTAAATCAAATCTAACAATTAATATAACATCAAATTTTTTTAATGGCTTTAGGTGCCGTGGATTTCATTTAAACATGGATTCTACGTGCTGACGTAGCATATGTTAGAGGTGATGCGGTACAAAAACACACATGGTGCTCCAATATGGGATTTGAAAATTGAAAAAAGTTATCAAGGTGGAGTTTAAACCCACTATCCTTTAACATCATACATACGAATAACAACAACACTTAGTTTGGTATATGTATGATAAATATATTATAAGTGTTAACAACACACTTTTTTTTTTCTAACATTCACTTTGTATAAAATTATAAAATTAAGAGAGAAAATCATTAAAATGAGAATTAAGACTCACAAAAATATGTGATTTTCAATAAATATTAATAATAATAAAGAGTGTATCAAAGAATGTGTTACTAACATTTTTTAAGTATATTCTTCCACATGAAATCTTGTTCAAGAAATAGTTAGAAACTAAATGCGGTCGAATACCTCTTTCACCAAAAATTCAAATATTAAATAGTTACATTGTGGGAGACTAACTTGTTCCACTAAACTCAAACCTTGTTAACCAATTTTAAATGTAAAATAAATAAAAAATTATTTATACTAGTAAGTGTTCAAAGTGAGTTGATTGATGTGTAATTCATATGTATTGAGTTGAGCTATTGATAAAGAAACAATCCACCTTAATATTTTCATATGTCTAATTTTTACCCTCAATTTATATATCATTTCTCTTTTCTTCTATATAATACTATCACATATCACATTTATTATTTTTTTCTCATTCTCTTTGTAGTTCTTTCTACCTCTAATTGGTGTATACACCTTTTGATGGTATTAAACAATCTAATTTATCAAAAAAAAAAAAAAGCCCAAGTATAATAAATATAAGATAGGCGAGTGCAAAATAAGTTGAGTGAAATACCATAAAATACTGTCTTTATGTTAACTAATATAATGCAAAATACAATTTTAATGGAAAAATATCATTTTATTAAAACACAACAACTTCTGTGACAAATAATAGCAACAACTTTAGTGGCATGCACTAACTCCCGATTATAGCGACTAGACATATGATATATTTAAGTTTCATCCGCACCTTTTGTACTCCTCTGCTTGCATGCGATAATTATTATCCTTTTATAATGTTTTTTATGTTAGTTGTTTGACCGTGCACCGTTTATACGTACATTTACTTCTCAAATAAGAAACAACGTGCGTGAAACTTTATTCCATCAGCTATTTGCAAGTTCTTGCTTTTCTTGCATTTGTAATATTGCTTCATAAGATCACATCTATGCAATTAATGTACCGCATTATTTGATCTGTAATTGTAACAGATCTACATAAAATTGACATTTTAATTAACTGTGTTTTGTCAAAAAAATTAAAATAATGATCCATATTTGAAATATTTATAATTAACTGTGTTTTGTCAAACTAAATGGCATCATTATTACATTGTATATACGCTCATTTTGTGGATCATCAAGTTTAATAACGATGCCAACAACCAACTGCAAGGAAAGTTTGTTTTTTTTTCCGCAGAAAAGGACAGTTTGTTGACATGGTGTAAATTATCATGGGATATTGGGATTGAATAGTTAATAAATATGTCCTATTCCCAAATAGTTTCGAATGCAACCTTTACAACACCATGATACAATTTCTTATGTGAAAGTATCAACTATATCTCTTAAATGAAAATTAGTTGATCCAGTCCATTTTTTATGGAAATTATATTTACGTATATATATATATATATATATATATATATATATAGATGAACTGGAAATGCGATGTAGATAATAATCTAAATAATGTCATGCGAAATTTTCAATGTTGTAGCTAATTATATTGTTGTAAACAAAATCAGAATGGTTATGTCCTATATATAGATTTAATTCTATTGTAGGCAATCTAAAATGCTTGCAAGATTATCAGTCATCTCTTCATGTCTCTATAGTCGATATTATTCTATCCATTTTAAGGGGAAAAAAGATCCCAAACACCCAATTTGACAATTTAAATAATTAGGTTAGTGACATGTGGAAGCTAGATCAAAATCGTATTCTATATTTTTGAACGGGATTATGTTAATAAGGTCAGAGTCTTTGAGTAAAGCTAGGGTACGTGTATAGGAAGGAGGAATCAAACCCATTAATTGACTTAGTTTTTTCAAAGTGATTTCTTCTCTTAGGTTTGGATACAATGCTTATGAGATAATGGAGAATGTTATAATTAAATCTTGGCATTGGATTTCTTTTTTATTCGCAAATGTATATTATATTAGAAATATCAGAGATTCGAATTCACGACCTCTTTTTCCTCCATTCTTCTTTCACCTTTCCTAACCATTGAATCAATCTTATATCTCCTGCCATTGGAATACTGCTACTTGTATCTAGAAACTTGAAATTAAATATCCTTTGGCCTATTGGTTTTCCAATCCTGTATAGGTTGTTACAGCTAGAATCTTTGAATATCATTTGCCCAGTTGATTTTTCGATCCTGCGAGTTATCTGGATATCCATAATAGCAGTACTTACAAGAATTTATGTCAGCATCTGAAGGCTTTCTATATTAGTACTTATAAGTCAGTCTTTTATATATATATATATATATGTATATATCAGCATGTGAAGGCTTTCTATTGCACATTAATTTGATGCATAGTAGTCTCCAAATATTTGGATATTTTATCTCTTTCAACAGCACAATTTCTAATAGGGGAACTCTTTATCAATTACACCACATCAAGCAATGGCATAATATCTAATTAATTTCCATTGTTTAAGTTCAATTGTAATTGTGTAGCAGTGTTCGTGCTAGCTAGGTGCTCTCATGTAATTTATGGCTTACCAATGGTATTATTCACTTGTTAAGTGTGGGTTGTGAAACTTGTCCACACGTTGGTGTTAATTAGCTGTGTGGGGTTTTCTCTTTTCTTTGCATTTGATTTATTCACTTTGAATGTGGCTCATGTTAACTAAGTGAGCATTTCTTATGCATGATATCTCACTTTAGTTTAAATAAAATCTTTGGTTTGTTAAAAAAAAAAAAAAAAAAAGGTTTGCAACATTTTGTGTATGCTTGGTGTGGAGTTCGGAATTCCTATAATTAAAATATAAATATAAAACAGATGTCTAATGATTCCAGTGTAAATCTTATTTTGATATATTCTGAATTTAATGAGAAGTTTCCCATTTCTCTTCTTGTGTGGACGTACCTTTTGCAGGTTTGACAAAGGTTACATAGGTTTTCACGTAAAAATTAAATAAAAGGATTAACATAGTCATACATTGACTTGTTCAAAAGATTATTGTACACAAAAATGTTATATATATATATATATATATATATATATATATATATATATATCCTCTCTATATATAGTGGTTGGATACATGTATTCCGGACCACAACCATAAAAATATACAACCTAAACTATGAAGAGCTTAAATGAAAATTGTTTTTTCCAAAACCAACTGTTGTGCACTGTCCGTAAAATAAATGGAGCCACAATATATGACCACATCAATAAAATAATGTACCACCATCGTAGTGCTATATTAATAAGCCATGCGAATCAACTTGCAAGGAGAAGACAATAACGTTGGATTCTTTTTCACAGTAGTTGTTTCGGCACATGCAGGAAAACAGGCCACTACTATCACTAGCACACCTAATATAATTGGTACAAATGGTGTAAATTAATTATAGGTTTAAATATGTTTAAGATCACTACTAAATGATTGAATTTTATTTTGGATCTTTAATTATTTTTTTATTTTTTTAATCCTTGATATATTGAATTTTTTTTATTTTAAATTTTTTTATGTCAATTATATAATTACGTATATCATCACAATTGTTAATAATGTTTAAAAAATTAATTTGGATGATGACACATCATCACTTAATTAATATTAAAGACTCAAAACAAAAATTTTAGTATATTGAAGACTTAAAATAATGAAAAAATTTATTAGAGATCTAAAATAAAATTCAGTTATTTATAAAAAATCTTCAACATATTTTAGCCAGAATTATATCATTTATATTATAAAAATCTCCACCATTGTCATAATACTTAGGTTCAAGTTAACATTTATATATGTCAATGTAGATTGTAGTGATTATTTTATTTGTAGCCTTGTTAAAACGTGTGTTGGGTCCAATAAATTATTCATCAAGGATTAAAATGACTCATTATTGGTTTATTTTTCATCATCGTTTTGTTTCTATAAGCATTAAGTTTGCCACCCTAGTGTCAACTGTGGTAAGAATGCTCAGTGTAAACTCATTTTTTAAAATGCCTAATGTTTTATTGTTTTCTCTTATAGTTCTGTGGCATAATATGATAATATATATATATATATATATATATATATATATATATATATGTTAACTCATTCCTTATAATATTTTTTTTTTTCTGTTCCAGCTTTGATCCACCATGAAACCGCCAAGAAATTTTTCCTGATACCAGAGGTTCTACCCACTCTACACTGTTAAGAAGCCTAGGATCCTAATCGATCTTTTACAGTTCAAGCACCAGGTGCACTACTTAATATCACACCTTTCAATCATTTACTATGTATTAGACTACACTATACATATTTTTGGCTAAATAACAAAGCATTTAAATTTTGTGGAGGTTCTCGATCTATAGTTTTTTTTTTTTAAAATTGTAGACAATCCCAATCACATTGCCTCAGTGTGCATCCATAGAGCAAATTAAATACCACTCCAACATGGCTCCTACTCCCCATGATGAAAAGCATGTCCACTAATACAGAAAAGAATAATGAATTGCAAAGAAGAGTAGTTAGTTATAATTACTGTTAAAATATTCCTAGAGGACAATTTTTTTTTTTACTTTTTCTCTTATAGAACTGTTGGACAACATTCTTGTCATCAATTAATAATAACAGACATTGAGCAACTAATGAATTCATATAAAAACTAGAAATAAATCTACTTGTTTCTCAACTAGAAAATAATTTCCTAGATTATTAGGATGTAAATTTGGGTCTGACTCAACCTTAAAAACTAATTCATAAAATGAGAATTGTTCTTCACTTATATATATACTATATTTTGATTTTATCTTTAACCAATATGAGATTTGGATTTTTTCCAATATAATTTACATAACTTAGGGTAATAAAGTATTGAAACAAACAATTGTACTGTCTTTAGGTTGAGTAATTTTTCATGGACCAAGCCACTAACTTGCTCATGAATAAATCTTCGCGTAGTTCCCACTATCACAGTGGGGAAAACTTCAACGACAATTACCTATCTTGATAAATATGAGGATACTCATACCAAACTGATTATTACTGTCTGAAACACTTAGTACAGACACTTGTCAATAAGATCAGAACTAAAACTGATATTATTTTTTTTTACTTTATACAGTACGTAACATTTAACGTACTATGCACCAAACGTACATTTGATTACAGCCTCTTAGAATTCAAGTTTGGGTATATAACGTCTTCTAGTAATATTATTGATAATCCTAAAAGATACCTTCTTAAAGAACAAGAGTGCGAAAATATAAAATTATGAACTTTACTTTATGGTTAAAAGAAAAATGGGAGAGAAAGAGAGGTAATGGATTTTGAATCTCTTTACGCTAATAAACTAACAATTAACGTTTAATTATTAAAAAAAGTGTAAAAATGTCAATGAATATATTATGATTTTACTAAATTAGTGCAGTAACTTGAAAATATATTAGACCGTACTCTTGATTTGCTTTTTGGTGTGAACTAATCTAATTAACTCTTTCTTTTGAGGGTTTGTGGCAAAATTCACATAACTCTTACCTGAGGGCTACCTAATTTGTAATATGGGTTGAGAATTGGTATAAAATGGATTTGTCTCTACTCTTATTTTTAAAAAAATGTATGGACAATTAATGTTGTTAATTAAAATTTAAGAACTCCTATAAATAATTCAAATCTTTACCACTAAATTTTAACTTTAATAGATTAAAAGGATTGGTCTCTATTGAGACACCTATGAGTCTCAGTTTGGTTTAGCTTTGTATCCTAAAATTTATTTATTTTCAATTTGGGCTTCAGGAATATAACTACTTGTGCAACATGTACCGTATTCGACCTCTGTTATTCACCCCATTATTTTCAAAGTTTACCCCCAACTTTTTAAAAAAATATGATTTAATTATCAACTTGATCCCCAAATTATTTTAAATTGTTTAATTTACTCCCCATATTAATTTTATTACTATTAAACATCGAATATGATTTAAGTTACATTTTTAATAGTAATCAAATTAATTAAAATACTCTTGTCCAAAAAAAAAATACAAATTACCTTAATGATGACACAAGTTACCCCTTTTAAAATAATCAACTTAATATTGTGATATATGTTTTATTTTTTAATTGAAATTGAATTAAAGACGACACAAGTTACCTTTTAAATAATAATCAAATGATTTATGATAAAAAATATTATCGTAATTAGTTTGATTACTATTGACAAAAGATGATTTTTATAATAATTAATTCAATTATTATTAGCATAAATGGTAACCTATATCATAATTCATTCAATTTTAATTAAAAAATAGTTTCCATCATACTTAATTCTACTACTAATATATGGAGTAAATTGTATTGTAATTAATTTCATTTCAGCAATAAAAAAGATAATTTATTTCATCAATATATAATTTGATTTTTTTTTTAAAAACTTATATCCATAACCATTTTTACAATATATTTTAACTAAAGTACATGGAAGACACTTATAATTTTTTGGTTTAATTACTATTTTGATTCTCTTATTTTAAAATGTTCAATTTAGTTCGTTAATTTATTTATTAGGTTTAATTTGATCTTTTTATTTATAAAATGTTCAATTAAGTCCTGTGTTTTTTAAAATAGATTTAATTTAGTCATATTTTTCTTCAATAAGCTTTGAATATTTTCAAAAAAGTAGAACCAAATTTGGTTTTGAATGGGACAAATTGAAAGTTGGGTTTCGCATGTGAATATATATATATATATATATATATAAATATATATATATATATATTGATAATGTGATCAACCACACAATTAATTAATAGATCAAATTAACTTGGTTCAACATTAATTCGTAATGTGATTTATCTATGATTAATAATGCTTTATCACCGACTTACACAAATGACTAATAATGTGATTAAAGGGAAAGATACAATAATTATTTAATTAAATTTATTTTATAAAAAAAGAAGGGGAAGTGGGAGTGTAAATTTAAATGGTGTTAATAAAAAAATCCTTTCTAATAATTACAAGTTCGTATTTGGTTTTATTTGTATATAAAATTTTATTAAGTCAATGACAACCACACTATAAATAAGATTAGTCTATAATCCATTAGGTTAGAAGATATCCTTAATCACTAAACACAACTAAAAAATAAACCAATTAAAATGCAGATAACCACTCATAAGAGAGAGAAAATAAGTATTGTTGTCCAATAAAATGACATCAATTAACCTTTCATAACTTTAAGATAACAAAAGATTCATACTATTTAGCAATTTCCTAATATGAGATTGGGCTAGCCATTGGATGAAATTTAAAAGGACACAAACCCCATATTGAAACAGATGGGATCTACTATTCCCATTATCACTTTTGTTATTTTAACTACCAACATTGTTGAAAAGACATTCATGTCCCAGGTCTGTTTATCCCCACACCCCCTCCACTTCCCCTCTCTTCATTTAGAGACTATCTCCTCACCCTAACTTTCCATTTTATTTTCTCACCTAAACAATTCCATCGTCGTGCCACTTTCCCTTTCGTTCGAGCATCACAATGTCGCACCACCCTGCGTTGTCGAGATCAACACACCACCACGCCACCCAGGGTTATTGAGGTTTGCACACCCCACCTTGTGTTGTCGAGATCAAGAAGCTTCCTTTCTCTATCGAACTCTCCTCCAGCTGCTTCACCTACTTCAACGAGAGCACTCATTTCGTTCTCAAGACGCGGGACGAGGTCGTTTAGCTCACACTTGAGGATGACAACCTCGTACTACCTTTCTTCAACCAGTGTGTCGAAGCAAAGGTTCATCTCGTTAAGTGCAACCATGGGATGGGTTTATGGGTGTGATATTTTGAATCTGATTTTGGATTTGTGATTGTCAATGGGTTTGGGGTTTGGGACTGTGGTTTTAGAATGGTGATCAAGGTATATGGTGTCGGGGTGGTTGTTGTCATGGTGATTGGGATGTTGAAGCAACAAGGGAAATACGGTTTTGTTTTTATAAAGTGTATAACATAATCATGTTTTCCTTGCACACATAGGAGTGAAAAAAAAATAAAACAATGAAAATACGATTTTGCGTTAATAGAATACCACTCTAACCAACTGAATTAATAGGTCATTTGTGTTAAATAACAATTAATGCCGTTATATATAACATTAACATTTCTAATGTGTATTTAATACACATATAAATTTACATAATAAATTTTATAACAATTAATTTTTATCTAACAATTTATTTTTTTACATATGTAAATTTTAAATAAAAATCATGGGTTTGAATAAAATCATAGGTTCATATATATTAAAAATTTATATATATAAAAAATACATTATTAGATAAAAATTAATTATTATTAAATTTATTATGTAAATTTATGTGTATTAAATATGCATTAGAAATTTTAATGTTATATATAGTGATATTAATTGTTATCTAATACAAATGACCTATTAAGTTAGTTGGTTAGAGGTTGTATTAATAATATGAAGGTTTCATGTTCGAGACCTTGTTAATCGGCATGAACCTTTATGGATTACGAGTTGGAAAAAATTAGTATTACATTATTTATATTGGATGTATTTGGAATTTGTATGTTATAGTAAGCAAACCCCAAATGTGCAATGGGTTGGAGTGTGGGAATTGCTATGCCCATTCTATTTTTTTCTCTTCCATGCGTTACTTTTTCAAAAAGTAGACAAAAAGGCGCTTGTGTCTTCGTTCTATTTCTCTATACCTAACGAATTATATACTTCTTTTTTTGTTTTTATATTTAATGGAAATGAGGTTCTGCTCATAGACAATGAATCATTATGTATATATGTGTGTTTAGATACACTACAAAAATGTGATTTTGTTGTGCATCTAAATCTAGTACACAATCGAATCATATTTTTGTTATATATAAATATAATATTATTTTTGATTTTTTTTACATCATTATTGCTTTTGATTATTTAACTACAATATAAGTTTCATTTTTAATAATAATCAAATTAATCATTTTAGAATAAAATAATTAACATAAATAGTAATGATTTGTATTTTTTAATTAAATGATCAAATTTCAAATCATGATTAATCCTTATGTGACCTCAAATTATTTATGTCGACCTCAGTTTGCTATTTGCCTTGGAGTGAAATTCTCTTTTATTATATACATAGTAGTATGTGTGAAAACTTTAGTCTATAGAAATAGAATAATAATTTTCATATTCTCAATTTTGATACTCTTAATTTTCATATTATTAGTATATGTGTTAATTACGTAATAGAACATGCTATAATACGTATCTATTAATTAAATTAATTTAGACTTCTGGTAAATTCCTTGAATATCCAGTTTCAACAGTGTTTCGGTCATGATTCAACGTATAAATGTAAGCAACCGAACCAATAAAATCATGACTTCGTTGGGGACTCAACCGGGATCTGATGATATAACCGAACCGAGTGCACTATCGGACTACTCAACTAAGTGACTCGGAATGACCCGGTCAGATCCGACCAATTTTGATTATACCCAACAACCCGGACGATTTTTAAAACTCGACCTGGGTTGTGCCACCGCCACACTACGAGGGAACTCGCCGCGCCGGCCTCGTCTCCAATAATCCGGACTGGATTGTGCCACTAAAGTGGCGTTGATCGAAGAGGAAGAGGAAGCAGAAGCAGAAGATAGGAAGCGGAAGCGGAAGCACTAAAGGTCTAAAGCGGAAGAGAGGAAGCAGAAGAGGAGGCGGAAGCGGGTTGCTGCGTTGATAACTCATGATGCGGAACAAAGCACTAAAGAGGCGCAACACTGAAGAAGATGCGAGAAAATGAGGTTGCGGAAGAGAGACATATATATGGGGATTAGGTTTTTTTTTTATTTGGGCCCCCAGATCCACAAATTGATTTGCTTCCTGCACTCCCTTTATTGTCTAACGTACTCTTTTTGGCTCATTTTTTTTATATTAAAAATTGGACTTTTGTTTTTTTAATACACTTTTCTTGTGTTATCAACTCTAATACTTCAATTGTTATTTTGAATTTTTTATTATACTTTTCTTATCAAATAATATTAGTTATATATTTATATATAATATAATATTAAATTTTTTAATATAGACCGGGCCAATTACTGATCCACCGGTTGGACCACTGACCCACTGACTCACTACCTCGATCGGGTCAATAATCGGACCGTGTTTTACAACACTGGTTTTTAGTTTGTAAATAAGGGTGTTCGCGGGTCGGTTTTGGCCAAATTTATGATTCAACCCAATCAAATTTGATCAAATCGATTTTCAGAATAAAAAAATTGAAACCCAACCCATTCATGAAGGGTTTGGTTCGGTTCGAACCAATGAGTTACCCTTTTAAATTCGATCTTTTTTTTCTTAGAACTACTGTTTTATATCATGATTCATCTAAATATCCAATATAATTAACACAATAGGGTAAATAGTCATTTTCGTCCTTGAATGTGTAGAGACCTGAGAAATTCGTTTCCTAAAGATAAAAATTCAAATTTTAGTCCTTGAAAGCGAAAAAAGTGTGACAAATGATCTATTAACGTTAATGAAAGAACCTATGTGACAAAGAGGGATGAAAATGTCACAAAAATGATTGTCAACATGGCTGCAGAATAGATTAGATCAAAATGTCAATAAATTTTCATTTGACCAAATCGTCAATAAGTTTCCATTGGACAAATTTGTCATATCTCAAATTTCGTTTCATTTAAAGGTAAAATGCAATTTATGATAAATAGTATTTTTCGTCCCTGAATGTGTAGAACACTGACAATTCGTTCTGAGAGATGAAAATTCAAATTTTAGTACATCCATTTCCATGCATTGCAAATTTGATACAACTATTTGTTTGTCTTCTTAGATTATTGGCACATTGTTGGAACATAATAGTATCATAGGATATTTTTGTCCAATGAAAACTTACTGACATTTTGGTCCGATGAAAACTTAATAACATTTTGGTCTAATCTATTCAGCAACCATGTTGGTAATCATTTTTGTGATATTTTTGTCCCTCTGTGTCACGTAGAATATTTCATTAACGGTAACAGATAAATGAATTTATCACACTTTTTCAATTTTGAATACTAAAATTTGAATTTTCATCTTTCGAGGACGAATTTGTTAGTGTTCTACACAAATAAAAATGACTATTTACACTAACATAATATTATCAAATGTCTAAAAGTAGTAAAATTGATTCATTTAATACCATTAACTTAATATTCTAAAATAGATTAATACAAATTAAAACAAAATATTCTTTAACGAGATTTACTATGATAGTCTAAATTACAACTATTTTCTACAAACTAATTTTTTGTAATAAAATTTTGTGCAACCAGATTTGTTACAACTAGATTTGTTAAAATAAATAAACAAAATATGATCCGTGAATGTTATAAACATTTGCAGTTACAACACCTGAAGTTCAATATTAACAATATTTAAAATTAAACCAAACAACTCTAAATTTTTTAATCGATTTTGATCGTTTCAATTCAGTTTTGATCGGATCTATAAATCTAAACCCGTGACTCAACCCGTACATGAACGATTTTGATTGGTTCGGTTTGATTTTGACCCAAATACATAAATAAACCAACTCAAACTGTTTGAATCGATTTGGATCAATTTAGATTCGTGAGTGACTCGTACCCGTGAATACCCCTATTTGTAAACGTTAAAAAAGGGAAGAAAATGAAAACTGTTTTATCCAATTATAATGAAAGGTAAATGAGGTGTGAGAATGACATTGGTGGAAATAAAAGCTGAGGACCCATAACTCTTATTCAACATGAATTATTTTAGGCGAGTTGTCAGCAGGTCTTTAATTCGATATAAATTTTCGTATTTACTACTTCTTTAATGTTTATCTGTGTGGATAAAATTTCCAGAAATGCTCCATTGAAGTACGACACTGTTATTTATTTATTTCTATTTATTTGCTTGTTTATTATCTTTTTTATTAGGGCATTTGCATTAGTAAAGAATTATTTTCTCACTCATGGCAGTTGTTAAATTTTATAAATTCAATTCAAATTAAAAAAATAAACTAGTGTTAGACGACAGTACAATATCACATTGTTAAAAAATTCTAAAAAAATATATTAATATTTCATTTATGAGTTTTCCAACTACATAGGACTTGATTAAGTTAATCATAAGGAATATATAATGATAAATATATAAAATAAGCTTGTCCAAAAAAATATTATAAAATAAGGAAATTAAACAGAAAGAAGCTTAAAAGTACCATTAGATAAATAATTAGTCGCATGAACCTGCTTGGATGCATTCACTGGTGTATTTATGTTACAATATGTAAAGTTGAAAAAGAAATTAAATTTGAAGCACGATAGCAGATATGTAGCTGGAACAATATCTTCGCTTCCACTGAAAATTTATTTCGTCAATTATGAAGGTAATTAATAATGAGCTATACTACTCAAACCAGAGTAAAAACGCAAGAAAAGATGGTTGGAAAGTCTTTCACGCATTTTTTATGTGTGTGAAACTACTCTTTAATTTACTACATTTGTGTACGTATGTGTGTATAAATACATTAGAAATTTCACTTTTTCTTTTCATAAGCATTTAATGCCAAAAGTTATGTTGTTAGACGGAATAGAAATGGAATCAGAATAATTAGAATAGGTATAATAGAATAACTTTCAAATCAACTTATTGTTAGTTGCAACTTACAAGAAATTAATATGGAACTTACCAGTATTCATATATTGTACTAATAATTTTAATTAAAAGTAAAATATTAAACTATATACATGGAAAATATTCAAGAATTATATGGAACCTACCAGTATTCATAGAATTTTTTTTGAATAAAAATAGAAAATACATTCTTTTATAAATTTAAATTTGAAAGAAAAATAATTTATTTGATAAAAATACTTTAATGGTGATTTATAAAAATATCTCATTATATTTAATATAATGTTAATTCAATAAATTTAAACATTATGATTCAAATTAATCTATAACATAAATTATAGATAAAATTAATGTTTATCACTAAATTAAATTACTGAAATACTTCTACTTAAAAGCAAAACATATTAACTTATCTTCGGTATAATATTTTCACTCAAGAAGAAAATTAAAAACAGCAAATGCCATCTTATTTGAAGAAAAATATTAAGTGTAAATTGTTTCAGATTACGTTATATTATACACGTACTATTTAATAATATTTTCAGTACTTATAAAGGTATTATGAATAATAATTATGTTTCAGATTACGTTATATTATACACGTACTATTTAATGTTTTTATATCGATGTGAAAGATGCTTGGTTGAAAAAGGTGTTTCTTCCACTGTTATACGTAGCAATAAACTAATTAATGATATACAAAATTATTATTTTTTCTAATACTTCTAATAATAATTTTATTTCTTTGTGATTAGGAGTGTTTGCCGATCAATTTTAGCCAAATTTAGAAACCAACTCAATCAAATTTAATCGGTTCAGTTTGATTTTCAGAATTTTTTTTTTAAACTCAACCCGTTCATGAATGGTTCGGTTCGAGTCAACGGGTTATCCATTTAAATTTTTTTCTTAAAACTACTATTTTATATCATGATTCTTTCAAATATCCAATATAATTAACACAATATTATCAAATATATGAAAATAATAAAAATGATTCATTTAATACCATCAACATAATATTCTAAAATAGACTTATAATATAAATTAAAACAAAAGATTCTTGAACAAGATTTACTATAATAGTTTGAATCACAATTATTTTTTACAAATTAATTTCTTACAAAAGCTTTGCTATAACAAAAAAATTGAGTCAACATTCAACAATGAAAGTTATTTCTTTTCTTCCCATCCCTATTTCCATCAAAATCCCAATGAATACAAACCAGAAAAATCACGAGAAGTTAAAGAGCTTCGGAAAAGAAATAGAAAGTGTAGAGGAAAACCTGATGCTTGATCGATCTGATGAGATGAGAGAGAAGAGAAGCAGCTGAAGCGCGGAGAAGAAGATGAGATGAGATAGAACACAAAATCGCAAAAGAAAAAGAAACCTAAACCCGTGACATTTATAGTATCACACATTCACAACAAAGATGAGATGATTATAGGCTGACTCTTCATTCGACCCAAACATCTATAGTACCACACATTTTTTTTATTGTCAAAATAATTTTTTAGTTTTTAAATTTTAATATATATATATATATATATATATAAATAATAAAATTTATATTTTTATTACGGGTTCAGGGATCGAATCAACGGGTCAACGGATCTATAAATCTAAACCCGTGACCCGACTTTTACATAAACGATTTTGATCGGTTCAATTCAGTTTTGATCCAAATACATAAATGACCTAACCCAAACTATTCGGATCGATTCAGGTTCACAGATGATCCATACCCATGAACACCCCTATTTATCATACTATAACAACTGATCGTGGATCTTAAGTTTCTATAGTATATAGTTTCAACACACAGATGATTTCTTTATATGTTTTTTTGAAGGCTAAACAACTCTCTTTTGCATGCTTAGTTTTCATTAAAATAAATAAATGATGATCAAGCATTTTGGTATAAAAAAAAATGATGATCAATGCATTGGACAAGTTTTAAGTGACTTGACGGAAACCTATTATTATTTTTTGTTTAAGAATCAAAGAAGACTGCAATATGTGTTTTTGTCATGTGCAGTAGCTACATGATATGTGTGGTGATACCACATAGGAGTATTTGCTTGGGCGAACTTTTTTACTGCAGCATTAATTACCTTCCTATAGTGTTGTTCATTGTTATCAATATGGAGATCTGTTAAGGAAGAAAAAAAAGGTAAATAAAAAGGCTAAGTATATTGTTTGACATGCAGAGGTTAATTAATTTGGTCTTTATGATTGTTTAATTGTTTCGGAACTATATTATTTTTAGTCAAGAACTTTTGATCTTAATGGTATGCTGGATATTTCATTAAGGTTCAATCTTGGTCCTGATTGTAGTATGTAGAATTTTATCTTTTTCTAATTGGTTCATATATAAACCTAGTCGCCTATATTTTCAAATGATTTCAGTTTAAAAAACTTTATCATATATGGATTAAAATACGTTTTGTACCCTATTAATAAAATTTGTTTGCCCATAAAAAATGTTTATGCAACTATAATCTTAAGAATAATAATAAAAAATGTTGATATTTGTAAACTATGACATATATCGAAACAATGTAAGCTAATATGTTTCAATTTACTTTATTTATTAAATAATTTTTCAAACTTTTATTGTATTATTCTTCATAATAAGAGAGAAAGAAGAATTAAATACTAGTAGATACAAGTAATATTATACAAGAACCATATATAAGAGCTTATTTGGTGTACAATATTAATATAAATAAATTTTATGATGACATATATTTTGACACGTTATTATCTGTCATTATATCTTGTTCTTTTAAACCAAAATAAAGGTAATAAATAATTGTCTGATATGTGTAAAAAAAATTATCTGATATAAACTTTTAGTTTAGTGAACGTCAATATAAAAAATAGAAATTTGTAAGTTGTAACCCACATTTATCTTATAAATCAGCTTGTTTTGTTCTCGTAACTGTAGGCATGTGAATGTAGGAGACATCTCAACGCGTTTTTGTAATAAATTCCCCACTCCAACATAGATGTGTCAAATTAAGTATATGACCTGACTTACAATGTATGGGTACTGAGTCATAATTATATCAATTTATTAACAGTTAGTTTCTCCTAGTATATATAGCATCACCCTCCAACGTGTCTCCTTTGAACTCTCACAAGTTTGTTTTCTTGCCTTCTTTTTCTCTTATTCTCTACTACAACATTTTTTTGAACCTACAATTAGTTTGTTACATATATAGCTAGGTTGAACAATATGGGAAGGTCACCATGCTGTGAGAAGACAGGGCTAAAGAAAGGGCCATGGACACCGGAGGAAGACCAAAAGCTCGTTGCTTTCATCGAAAAGCATGGCCATGGAAGCTGGCGTGCATTGCCTGCAAAAGCTGGTAATCAATTCAAAATCATTTTTTCATTTATTTATTACACGTTATATAAGCATGAAGGCTTTAAATTTCGATTACAATCACAATTATAATTTCATGATTTTTTTTTTTTATATTATGAGAAATCATAAACAAATGTGGCTGTATGCTTGCGATCACAATTACGGTCACAGACACTTTACAAACCTAGATGTTAAGACTATAATCATTGTCATGGATTGTTTTTTAAAACCCTTGATAAGCACCCTTTATAATCAAAGACTCCATTTTAAACAAGAAAATAATAATGAGTTACTATCACGTACTCTTTGTTTTCCAGGGCTTAGAAGATGTGGAAAGAGTTGCAGACTTAGGTGGTCGAATTATCTCCGACCTGATATAAAACGAGGAAAGTTCAGCTTGCAGGAAGAGCAAACCATTATTCAACTTCATGCCCTTCTAGGAAACAGGTCAGTCATGGATCACATATAATATATAGAATAGTAATTAACTAACAAGAGTAACGATACAACATATATACATAGGGAAATAAAAACTCCCCCAACAAATATTTTACACGATTTTGGGCGAGATTAATTTCAAAAATAATTATTTTTTAAGTTATATTAAAGTTGATGATACGTACGTTTATATATATATATATATATATATATATATATATATATATAGACACAAACACACACATCAAATGAAACATGCATATATTATAATTTTTTTTAAAAAATCCTCGCACTGACCTTTTCTCTTTCATCCAATAATAAATGGTTTGTGATAACGCCTGTCACCCTGTGTAATTTATTTTCATAATTGTACTTTTACGTGCAAGTTGCAACTAACATTTCCTAATGCATTCAATTTGGGTGTATTCGGTTAATCACGTAATTTGCCATAGTATGTATTTAACTGTTTATAATTCTTTTTATATGCATTGAATATATATAAAAAAGATAAATTAAAAAATTGAGGGAGATATTAATTTGTTATGACTTTTTTTATATAAAAAATGCTATCAGTTTATTGACAAATTAATGTATATTATTAATCAATTAACTAACTGATAATTATCATTGTTTTGAAGAGACGTGGGACTTCGAATGTAAAGAATAATTGTTTTGATGATAGACACATGACATAGCTAGAAAGGTTAAATAATTCATCACGTGATAACCTCAAAATCTTTAGTTGAATTTTTGCTTAAGAAGGTTTTAATGTTAAACAAATTGGCCGGTGGACACTATAATTAGGATAATATTAGGTCTTATAAACGTGATTATATATATTAAAAAACAATAATCTAATATAGAATTTTAATTTAATAATTAGAAACCACACATGATGTACTTTAAATCAAGTAAATATAATTACGCTATCTGAAAAATGGTAAATATAAATATAACTTATTTTGTGCACTTGGGTACATAACTATATTTTTTACAACATGATCTTGTTAATAATTCTCTTAAAGAATATTAATAACAATTTTTTTAATACACGCTTTTTTATTGGAAAATTATATTTAGTCTCGCTAATTAAAAAAATCTGATATTATAGTTAATGACATTCCAGTAGCATTTGTGCAATTTGATATTAACAGTACCCATTTTTTTTCTTCTATCTGTTGTTTTCAATTAAAAAATAACACGATGATTAAAAT